>JAVYIG010009249.1:0-80222 GCA_035222895.1 Strongylocentrotus droebachiensis | reverse complement strand
GAACATGAGTGGGTTACCAAGCGGTCAGGAAACGGTCAGATGAGCATATTTAGCTACCTTATTTGTGACACTGGCAGGTCACTAATTGGCGAGGATTCCAGGGGGCGAAGCCCCCGGAAGCTCAGTGGTTTTAGGTATTTAATTACAGTTAGATGAGCATCCAGGGGCCCTCTTTAAGGCCATTGATGTGGTCCAGGTGACAGAGCCCCCGGAAGCTCAGGGGTTTTATGTATTTAACTACGGTCAGATGAGCATCCATGGGCCGCTTTAGGGCCCTTGGTGGGGTCCAGGGGGCAGAGCCCCCCGGAAACTCAGGGGTTTTAGGTATTTAATTACGGTCAGATGAGTATCCAGGGGCCGCCTTATATAGGGCCCTTGGTGGGTCCAGGGGGCAGAGCCCCCCGGAAACTCCAGGGGTTTTAGGTATTTAATTACGGTCAGATGGAGTATCCAGGGCCGCCTTATATAGGGCCCTTGGTGAGGTCCAGGGGGCAGAGCCCCCGGAAACTCAGGGGTTTTAGGTATTTAATTACGGTCAGATGAGTATCCAGGGGCCGCCTTATATAGGGCCCCTTGGTGGGGTCCAGGGGGCAGAGCCCCCGGAAACTCAGGGGTTTTAGGTATTTAATTAAGGTCAGATGAACATCCAGGGATCTGCTTTAGGGCCATTGGTGGGGTCCGGAGGTGGAGCCCCTATAAGCTCTGGGGTTTAGGCATTAATTACGGTCAGATGAGCATATTTGGATACCTCATTTGCGACATTGGCAGGTCACTTATTTTTTCTCCCTCTCTTTCTTTCTTTATCTCTGTAAACATACTTTTTCAAAAAGTGAGGGGGAGGGCTCGAGCCCCCGCGCCCAGCCGTTTTACAGACCATGACATGAAGGCTTCTAAATAAGCATATTTTTCGTCCCGCTGTAAATTTAGGAATTTCAAATTTCCATCTAGCATAAAAAGGTATGACTTACACAAAAATTGAGAAAGAATACCGGAAATTCATGCCATTTCAACAAAATTTGTAAATCACTGGTATCGAATAAGAAACTCCCCCCCCCCCTCCCATCAGTACGCCAGCGTTCAGAGGCTCATGTCTTCTCACCCCTATAACAAAAAAGAGACACGCTTTCCCATTCTCTCACAATATGTCCACGATATGCGTGTATCGCTATTATAAAAACCTCCATTGATAAATATAGGTGGCTTTCGCAATGCTTATGAAATTTAATTCCTGTTAACTTTCCTTTTCTTTGAATGGAATTGTATAGGTGATTTAATTCAGGTTTTTATTATTGTTATGTTCTTTGGGGTTAAAAAATACCAACCATCTTTACTCCCTTTACTGCCTTTTTTTTTTTTTTTTAGAGGGGGGGGGGGGGTTGCGTTTTGCCCCCCCCCCCCACATTTTTGACTGGGGGGGGGGGCAACTGGCCCCCCCCTGCCCCCCACCCCCCCACTTCCGGCGCCTATGATAACTAGTATTATTGTCATCATCATTCAGCAGCAGCAGCAGCATAACAATCATCACCATCATCAGCATCCACATCACCATCACCATCACCATCATCAGCATCCACATCACCATCACCACCACCATCATCACTATCATCATCATCACCATCACCACATCATCATCACCATCATCACCATCACCATCATCACCATCACCACCATCATCGCTATCATCATCACCATCACAACCATTATCACATCCTAATCACCATCACTATCATCATCAGACTACCATCATCAACACCATCATCATCACCATGGCATCATCACTATCAGCATCCACATCACCATCACCATCACCACACCATCATCACTATCATCATCAGACTACCATCATCAACACCATCATCATCACCATGGCATCATCATCACCATCATCAGCATCCACATCATCACCATCACCACCACCATCATCACTATCATCATCAGACTACCATCATCAAAACCATCATCATCACCATGGCATCATCATCACCATCATCATCAGACTACCATCATCGCTATCATCATCATCACCCATCACAACCATCATCACATCCTAATCACCATCACTATCACCATCAGACTACTACCATCATCATCACCATCACCATCATTATCAGTACATCACATCACCACCATCAACACCATCTTCATCAACGCCATCATCATTGTCATCACTATCAGCATCCCACATCATAATCACCATTACCATCATTATCAGACTACCATCATCATCATCGTCATCACCATTACATCACATCACCGTCTTCATCACCATCAACACCATCATCATCATCACACATCGTCATCACCATCATAATCATTACATCACATCACCATCATCATCACCATCATAATCATTACATCACCATCATCATCACCATCATAATCATTACATCACCATCATCATCACCATCATAATCATTACATCACCATCATCATCACCATCATAATCCATTACATCACCATCATCATCACCATCATAATCATTACATCACCATCATCATCACCATCATAATCATTACATCACCATCATCATCACCATCATAATCATTACATCACCATCATCATCACCATCATCACACCTCCTCCTACTCCTCAAACCCATTTATCCTATCAAATGTAACAGTTTGATGATCTGAATACCAAAATAACAACTTCTCATACAGGCTTCATTGACATTTACCGCTTTACTTTGATAATTTTATTTTGCACATAGAACAGCTATTTCACATGCAATAATACTTTAATTTCATAAACTTCATAGTATGGAATGGAAGTAGGGTAGATGAACACGATTCTTTTGCGTAATGAATCATTTGACAAAACTTTATCAGTTTCGTAATCGTTTGCAATGAACCAAAACAAAATCTACTTCTGTTGCTTTAATCACTTACATACTGGAGCATTTGAGCTGTTATACATGCATGCAATGCATAAAAATCAACATAAACAAACACAAAAATGTTTAATGTAAATTAATCATTTGTAAATTATGAGCATGCTCTCACAATAATCATGGTTTTGACAAACTTAACTATCTAAACTATAAGGGAAAAAAAAGGATCATTCTTACTAAGCTTTTAATATATACATCCCATGATTATTGTTATTTCTTCTTCCAACAAGATTCTTACATGTATCATAGCACATTAACTGCAAGCACAGAAAATATAAATATGTAGATAGTCATATTATGTACACTTTTAATGACACATTTTGTCACATATACATGTATTTACTTACAACTGGCAAGATGAGATATGTCTTAGTTTATTTTACATACCAAAAAAGGATAACTAAATTAAAATCCTGTTAATCCGTACATTGATTTTGATAATTCGTTTACACTAGTAAATGTGTGTACAAAAGTCCCACAAGGGTTTAGACAGGGGGTGATACATTACATGTAGTCATCTTCAACTGCCACATTTCCTTTGGGAAACTCCTTTTCCAGATACATCGAGATGGAATTCTTAAAGCAAGCTAGATTTCATTTCATTTCATTATAATGGGATAACAATATATTCCAATACAGCACTAGCATCAAAGCACTACGAGGTACTGTCAATTCTGTACATTGAAAGCATATGGGTTGAGTGCCACTGTTATAAACAGTCATAGGTCAACTAAGTAGATACGATTTGTGTATTTTTTATATCTTTATGGGAAATTACAAATATACATATTGTGCAGGAATATACAAGTAAAGACTTTAATGGTTTCTAATGACAAGTTATGTACTCAAGGACACCACTTCCAAGTTGGTCTAGTGAACTTTAAACTTAAAGGTAAAGACCAGTTTTGGAAACGCCCCCCCCCCCCCTTTCAAAAAATGAAATGGAAGCTCTTATTACCAATCATGTGAAAGAATATGTTTTGACTAATACGTGATCATACAAATTTTGCAGAGAAACCGCCTACTAATTGATATATTTGGTACATTATTATATCTATTTGGACCTGATAGATATAACGCATGTGTCGCGTAGTCCCATATGCATCTTTCTGTGTACAGTGCTTGTAACTTTACCAAGACTGGGCCAAATTTCTTATCATTTTGATGATTCCAGAACCTTGCAGTACACACAATACTTATATGCTAGATGATCAACATTTTCTGATCAATTCCACAACGTTTCTTTCACAAGGCAATCGCATGACCAGAACTCACCTTTATCTTTAATAACCAGCTAGCATTGCACATTGACTCTATATGGCTACATGGTATCTGATATTAAATAACAGCATTGGGTCTACCTAACAGCTGGCTTCAACTCCACTCAACTTATGAAGCATATTCAAGCTTACATCTTTCAGACATTCATCATGAGCGGTGTGTATCAGATATTCCTGGTTAATGAGTTAAGATTTGCCTTGAGTATCCATACCCTCATTCTACTGCATGCTAACCAGCTCATGTTTCACAAAACTTAAGTAAAAGTTTGCTGATATCCCAATGAAACATATTAATTTTGATACAAGTGATTCAATGGGTATATCGATGAACTTGTGCTTGTGAGAGTTTTGTGAGACACTACCCAGAGAACACAGGATGATGGTGACCTTATATTCTGTGCCGATGGCTCTAGGAGTGCTCGCCTCATCCACAAATCTGGGTTGCGTATTATAAAGAGATATGATTGATCTTAAGTTTGATCAATACACAATGAGCCGTAGACCTACTCTCAATATCAACCTTACAGTCAATCAAAAGGCTTTATTATACATGGCCCTGGGGGTGGGGGGGGGGGGGGGGTGTTTCACAAAACGTGTCATCAGAGACAAGTGACAGTTTTTGTTATAAGCTACTGAAATCCTTGCTTCTGATTGGTTATCAGCAGATTTGTCACTGATTTTTGTCATTTGTCATTGAAAAAAGGCTTTGTGAAATGGGTCCCAGGTTGATAGACTCCTGTTCTCATCTCCATTTACCAGAGACCAAGATTACCCTTGATATTGTGTTCTAGCTCCAAGAGAACAAACACCATCAGCAGAACTGAGTAGTTCTACAGCACATGCACCAGTGACTAATGTTTAGTGGTGTATTTTGTACTCTTGAATGAATCTGGACCTAACGCTGTTAGACCATCTCTTAACCCCAAACCCAACCTTAAAACTAAATCATAACCCAAACTCTACGGCTTTGATATAATGAAACCCAGAATACATGTTGTCTTAGCATATTGTACCATCAACTGCTTAAGGTTGAACTATTACTCAGCTCTCATTCTCCTATTCGCTGACCAGAGGACCGATGTCGACAGTGACCTCATGCTCTAGCCATACAGCTGCGGGAGAGCTCCTCTCCTATTCGCTGACCAGGGGACCGATGTCGACAGTGACCTCATGCTCTAGCCACACAGCTGCGGGATAGCCTCTCTCCTATTCGCTGACCAGAGGACCAATGTTGACAGTGACCTCATGCTCTAGCCATACAGCTGCGGGAGAGCTCGTCTCATCTTGTGAACTATTGAGGGCTGGGGCAGTATTTTTGTACTTGTACTTCAGCGTGAAAACAACCTACACAAACAAACAAACAACAAAATGAAAACAAAATGAAAGTTTCAGGGTCACCAATGATGTCTTTGCTGAATTATTCAAAATAATATTGAAGGACAATGATATCTCTTGAATATATTTCACCATTATGCATCAAAGTGAATTATATTCAGTTTAAATTCTTTAAAAAAATTGAAATCATTGAAAATAAAAATGCACACATTACAGTTTGAAGGAAAAATTTTAGCACAATTTTGTGATAATGCATAACTGTAAACAATATTCTAAAGATTTAATGGGCCAGTTTGTGGTGAATGATCGTTTGACCTAACGCATCCATTACTGCTGATGGATAGAAACCATTTCTTCTATGCATAGGTATTTCAATTCAATTCAATTCAAAATCATTTTATTCTTGAACATCAAATAAAACATCAGATTGTACATTCGTAAATAATTACATTTGAACAAGAAAAGGAGGACAACAAAAAGTATACACTTGAAAATAGGAAGCCTCTTTTTGCAATGGAATTTATGAATATTACTAAGGAAGCTTAGCAAAATGAAGTGGGACGAAAAGACGAGTCCAGAACGCATAAGGCGTTAGTGATGTTTGTTAATTAAATGTTTTTACTTACATATATCAATGGAAATCTAGGATATATTACGTCTAATCGAGACAGAAAATATATCTACCAGCTCCATAACCTTATGTAGTGGATCTAAGTCTACATAAAGAAATTATGATTTTCAACAATTATGCGTTCAGGATGCATCTTTTTGTGCCACTACATTTCGATTAGCTACCAAAGGAATCAAACTTACCACAACATTGTCAGTTGCTCTTTGTGGAATGACCTTGAAAAGCACACCAAGCTTGTGAGCTTTACGGAATTGCACATATCTAGGGAGCGAAAAAGATCGGCTTAATTAATTCAAAAGTAAAACAATGCACTTTCAACTTGGTCAGAAACAGGGCACAAGGACATCAGGGGGGCGTTTCACAAAACTTGTCATCAGAGACAAATGACAGTTTTTGTTATAAGCTACTGAAATCCTTGCTTCTGATTGGTCATCAACAGATTTGTCACTGTTTTTTGTCATTTGTCATTGAAAGAAGGCTTTGTGAAACAGGTCCCTGTAGACCACCTTCTTCATGGGTGACAAGATCAAGAGTTCAGATAAAATTTCTGGAGATATGATTTTGACTGCTTTTAGTGAGTTTTTTTAATTCTTAAATTCTCATTATAAATCGTTAATATTCTCTGGTCCACACACATTCCATTTACTGCAAAATATACAATTTAACCATTTTGTTTTTAATGCAATTTTTAAAAATATCCCCAGCTGTACCCCATATGGTGACACCAAGATTGTATGTATGAGAAAAATATGTTGCTACATACATTGTTCATATTTTCATCTTGATAAAACCAAGGTTCCATATTATCTAACTTTATTATTCACAAGCCTTTCTTGAATTCAACAAGACAAGTCTTTTCTTGGTCAAATAATGTTTGATAAAAATATTGAAATTTGGGAAATTAAAATCATTTATGGCACTGAAAGGGGTTTGAAGAGGAGCATCCTTACTCAGTGTTGTCGTTGAAAGCATCATACTGGATGTCAACCGTACTGTCATCAAACTCAGCCGTCGGGTCCTTAGGCCCAAGCATCAGCTCATCTTCAGGAGGGATCACCTGAACAAATTTATCAAACATTTGGAATGGAGAATATTGTGTAATAAGAAAATATGGTACAGCTCATGTTACTAAGAAACACAACAAAACAAACTAGATGGAATTCGACTGCGCGCAGTCGAAAATGATGCCTCCGTCATAGAGCAATTTTACAAACCGAAACGGAAGAAATTTTTCAAATTCAAGTAAGTGAAAATTCTCCAGTGGTTCTTGAGATATCGCGATAACGATCTCAATGTATGGAATTTCATAAGTTGACCTCTGTGACCTTTGACCTACGTGCTCCAAAATCTAATCAGATTGTCTTCCTATGGTGATACACACTATCATTAAGTTTGAAGTTTAAATCTCCAGTGGTTCTTGAGATATCATGATAACAATCTCAATGTATGGAATTTCATAAGTTGACCTCTGTGACCCTTGACCTTTGACCTACGTGCTCCAAAATCTAATCAGATTGTTTTCCTATAGTGATACACACTATCACTAAGTTTGAAGTTTAAATCTCCAGTGGTTCTTGAGATATCATGATAACAATCTCAATGTATGGAATTTCATAAGTTGACCTCTGTGACCCTTGACCTTTGACATACGTGCTCCAAAATCTAATCAGATTGTTTTCCTATAGTGATACACACTATCACTAAGTTTGAAGTTTAAATCTCCAGTGGTTCTTGAGATATCATGATAACAATCTCAATGTATGGAATTTCATAAGTTGACGTCTGTGACCCTTGACCTTTGACATACGTGCTCCAAAATCTAATCAGATCGTCTTCCTATGGTGATACATACTATCCTTAAGTTTGAAGTTTAAATCTCAAATGGTTCTTGAGATATCGCGCTAACAAACTCAATACAAGGAATTTCATAAGTTGACCTCTGTGACCTGTGACCTTTGACCTACGTACTCCAAAATCTAATCAGATCGTCTTCCTATGGTGATAAATACTATTCCCGAGTCTTAAGTTTAAATCTTAAATGGTTCTTGAGATATTGTGATAACGGTTAAACGGGACGGACGGACGGACGTACGGACGGACGGACGGACGGACGTACGGACGTACGGACGGACGGACGTACGGACGGACAACCCGAAAACATGATGCCTCCGGCACCACCTTCGGTGGCGGAGGCATAATAATGAGAATGTTAACAGTATCTATTTGTTTTAATGCCACAACTAAAGAGAGAGAGAGAGAGAGAGATAGATGGATATTAAGTCTGAGAGAGGGAAGAGAGGGAGAATTGGACAATCAATGAAATAACCAAATGAGTTAAGAAAATTTACAGGCAAAGCCAAGGGCTAAAGAACAGTGGACCCTTACGGTTATCAGCTTTTGCCATTAAACAGACAACAGAATTGTGAGGACCATTATCAACAAACATTAGCAGTAGCTGACGTGTCTTAATACTCCTTTGGGTTGGATCTTTCAAACCTTATAGCCATTCTAATCTCATGGGATTTGCTAACCATTATGATCCTCTCTGAGACAGACAGACAGACACAGACAAACAAACCAACAGTTAGGCAGACAGACTGATAGCCATTCTCTTCTCATGGGGGTGGCTAACCATTATGATCCTCTCTGAGACAGACAGACACAGACAAACAAACCAACAGTTAGGCAGACAGACAGACAGACAGACAGAGAAAGTTATTGTTAAGGGCACCATTATCTACCAACCAGTGAAGTAGCATGAGGGTCTTCGCACTCATTTGGGTTTGACCCATCAAACCTGATAGCCATTCTCTTCTCATGAGGGTTGCTAATCATTATGATCCTCTCTGAGACAGACAGACAGACGGACAGAGAAAGTTTGGAGGATCATTGTCTACTAACCTGTGCAGTAGCATGAGTGTCTTCGCACTCCTTTGGGTTCGATCCTTCAAACCTGATAGCCATTCTCTTCTCATGAGGGTTGCTAATCATTATGATCCTCTCTCAGACAGACAGACAGACAGACATACACAGACAAACAAACAAACAGTCAGGTAGACAGACAGACAGACATAGAGAGTTTAGAGCATCATTATCTACCAACCTGTGCAGTAGCATGTGTGTCTTTGGGTTTGAGGTATCAAACCTGATAGCCATTCTCTTCTCATGGAGGTTTCCAACTATTATGATCCTCTCTGAGACAGACAGACAGAAAGACATATAGACAGACGGACAGAGAGAGTTTAGAGGATCATTGTCTACCAAACTGTGCAGTAGCCTGTGTGTCTTCACACTCCTTTGGGTTTGAGCCATCAAACCTGATAGCCATTCTCTTCTTGTGGGATTTGCTAACCATAATGGTCCTCTCCAAGACAGACAGACAGACAGACATTTAGACAGACGGACAGAGATAGTTTAGAGGATCATTGTCTACCAACCTGTGCAGTAGCCTGTGTGTCTTCGCACTCCTTTGGGTTTGACCCATCAAACCTGATAGCCATTCTCATCTCATGAGGGTGTCTAACCATTATGATCCTCTCCAAGACAGACAGACAGACAGACAGACATACGTACACAGACAAACAAACAAACAAACAGTCAGGCAGACAGACATATAGACAGAGAGAGTTTAGAGGATCATTGTCTACCAACCTGTGCAGTAGCTTGTGTGTCTTCGCACTCCTTTGGGTTCGATCCATCGAACCTGATAGCCATTCTCTTCTCATGAGGGTTGCTAATCATCAGGGTCACGATACTCTCCTTGCCGTAGTGGAGGTTGGGTACCAAGAAGATACGCACATCAGGGATGTGTTGGCTACAAGAAAAAAATATTTTAAAAGGATTTCGATGTTTGATGGGCGTTAGAATTCAGCTAAGATTGTTGTCAAAAGACTGAAATGAATACAATTCGACATTGTAGGAATCTGCACAGAGAGAAACTATATAAGCAAGGGGTAATATATCCACAGAATGATAAATGTAATTATCCTTGTCTATTCACTTAACTTCTTGATAAGATTCGTGACATTTTAAGTACCAGTATCTTCTTTTATTTCCACTCTCTGCTGTTTTTATTATATTCTTTTAATCTTCCATTATTTTCTCCTTCTTTCAAAACCCCCTTTCGCTAAGTCAATTTCCCGCCAATATTATATCTTTACAGTTTAAACAAAATTGTCAACAACAATTACACAAAATACAACTAGATAGATTCTTACATTGCAACAAGCTGGATCTTGAACTTGATAGAAGATGGATTGAACTCTGGCTTGCTCAGGTTATGCTCACATTCCTGAATGGATGAGAAGAAGAAAATGGAAGAAGGTCATGAACATCACATCCAACATAAAACCTATGTACAACTAGACCAGGGGGGGCGTTTCACAAAGATCCTAAGTTGAACTTAACTCTAAGTTGGACTTAAAAACTATGGATAGCCATTTGTAGCCTTAAAATAAAGTTTATTCAAAAACGAAAATTCAAGTATTTTAGACTTTTATAAATTCCACATCAAGAACATGAAATCTCCTTGATAATATAAAATATGAACGATTTGAATTAACATTTTATGCCTTTTAAAACAACTTTTACAAAATATTTTCATAGATGCTAATGGCTTTCCACAATTGTTAAGTTCAACTTAGGATCTTTGTGAAACACACCCAGGGCCCTGTTTCAGTAAATTTGTTATCAATAAGAAGTTACAATAACTGTTATAAGCTACTGAAATTGTGGCATTTGATTGGCTGAAAGCGAATTTGTCATAGAAATGTAGCATTTGATATTGATAAACAAGTTTCATGAAACAGGACCCAAGGCTAAATTGTGGGGGAAAATGAAATCCGATTACCGATTACATATAGATGATTATATTGTTTTAATGTTATATATCTTGAAAGTGTTGAATAAATAATAAAATAAATAAATAAATACATATGAAAATCCATTCTGACTGAAAACCTGAACATTCATTTGAATAGTAAATTGCTGTATAGTGTACGCCTGCAGAATCACAAATAAGGCATGTTTAATCATGAATGTAGTCACATCAGACCCAATGTAAGACTGCCTGCCAAGCCAGACAGGAATGCCCTAGCAAATAAAAGATTTCCAAACTTACTTTTTACTCCTTTCTTTCTCTTCTCCTCTTTTTTCACATGAGGTCGAAGGTCGCAGCCGAAAGTTTATGCTAACCAAAGCCCCACTCCCCCTCTTCCCATGTATGACCATGTACTTAGAAGTCTTCTGAACCTGCTAGTGACCATCTGTCTACAAAGACAACATTTTTGCGTTTCCCTTAAAAATGGTTTCTCATTGAAATATGTTCTAAAGAAGCCTGTCTACAAAGACCACCTGCCTATACAGACCATTTTTCTTCTCTTCCTTGGATAGTCTGTATAGAAAGGTTTCACCTGTATATATATATATATATATATATATACATACACCATGTGACAACAAACTTGAAGTCCTATCTAGGGGACTCGTTAAATGTTTGTACAAACTCACCCTGCATCTCTGAGAGCGTTTGATGAGCAGATGCTTGTGCCTGGGGTACATCTGTTCTACTGAGACACAGTGATGATCTGGGTGCTGTAAGCGCTGTCTGATTGTACAAACTAGAAAACAACAAAAGAGGAAATTCATTAAACTAGATGGATGTTCGACTGCACGGAGGCAAAAAATGATGCCTCCGCCATAGAGCAATTTTACAAACCAAAACAGAAGCAGTTTTAAAAATTCAAGTTTGATTGTAATCCATTATCCGGTTCTCAGAATATCGTGATTACAAGCAATGTTTGCATACATAATGAGCCCCATGACCTTTGACCTTATGACCCCAAAATCTAATCAGTTCATTGGCTCTGCAAGATACATATATGACCCAAGTAATCCATCAATCGGTTCTTCAGATAACGCGATCACAAGAACGGGACATATGGACGGACAACCAGAAAACAATGCTTGCGGCTACTTTGTAGCTTAGGCATACAAAATTCTACATTCTTTGGTGAGAGTTGCGTCTTGCTTGGATCCGATGGGGTTAAGGTACATGTACATGTGTAGATGGACCAACAGAATAATACAGTTTACAGGTCTTTCCTGTTTGGCTAAAGACAGAATAATCTGGAGAACCATAATGAACATGGTCATAAAGGGTCAGAACCCATACGAACATGACAATGCCCTGATTCCAAACTTACTTTTCTCCAGCACGACTGGCTGTGTGAGTATCTTGTTTGGCAGGGCATCCACTTCCTCGGAAGCTACTGCTGGCTCGACAGGAATGATGGTTGCTTGCTCATCTTTTAGCCTAATGAAGAGAAATAAAACCCCCAAAAATATATAAAAACACGATATCCAGATAAATACGAACAGGTAATTTGTCCACATCAACGCAGGCCTTTACGCAGTTTTTTTCTCCATTTTATTCTCGTCAAAGAATATCCTCTTTCGTGAGGAAGTTTTTACAGCTGATGTAATAGATCAGGTGCTGTACCTTACAAATTGATATTGCATGAAAAGTAGATCCTCATATCTCACTTTATTGTTCAGCCCTTCCCTTTTCATGAATATTAATAGAGAGAGACATTTTAAAAGGAAACGCCAAAACACATAAACATAGGAAACTGATGAAGAAATGGGGAAAACCAAGAATATAATAAAGAAACAGCGAAGCAATGATTAAAACAAATAAATTAAACTAGATGGAATTCGACTGCGCGCAGTCGAAAATGATGCCTCCGTCATAGAGCAATTTTACAAACCAAAGCAGAAGATTTTTTTTTAATTCAAGTTTAATTGTAATCCATTAACAGGCTCTCAGAATATCGCGATTACAAGCAATTTCTCATATACATATATGACCCTTTGATCTTTGACCTCATGACCCTAACATCTACTCAGTTCATTGGCTCTGCAAGATGTCCTGAGTTAAATAGTAATCCATCTGTCAGTTCTAATGAGAATGCGTTCACAAGCTATTTTTGCATACATAATGAGCCCATGACCTTTGACCTTATGAACCAAGAATCTACTCAGTTCATTGGCTCTGCAGGATACATAAATGATCTAAGTTTGGCAGGAATCCATCAATCTGTTCTAATGATAATACGATCACAAGCTATTTTTGCATACATAATGAGCCTCATGACCTTTGACCTTGACCTCATGACCCCAAAATCTAATCAGTTCATCAGCTCTGCAAGTAACATACATGACCTAAGTTTGGCACGAATCCATCAATCGGTTCTTGAGATAACGCGATCACGAGCTGTTTTTGCATACATAATGAGCCCTGTGACCTTTGACCTTTGACCTTGTGACCCCAAAATCTAATCAGTTCATTGGCTCTGCAAGATACATACATGACCAAAGTTTGGCAGGAATCCATCAATCGGTTCTTCAGATAACGCGATCACGAGAACGGGACGTACGTACGTACAGACGTACGTACGTACGTACGTACAGACGTACGGACGGACAACCCGAAAACATAATGCCTCCGGCTACTTCGTAACGGAGGCATAAAAATTAAAAATAAATAAATAAAATACAGAAGTCAGCATTGACATAGATAGATGCATATCTATACATGAAAAAGCTCTTCCTCAAAGAAAAAGGAAAAAAAATTATAACTACTTACGCCAATCCAGTGAAGGAAGAGAGCAGAGCACTGCTCCTTCTTCTCCCTGGGGCTCCCGGAGACAGGTATTTCTCCTGGAGCCTGAAGTATGCTCGTCTCCTGGTGAATTTCTTATGCTCCCTCTCCATCTTCTCCTGCTTGGCCAGCTGGTGGTAGTAGTCCGACAAATCTGTGATCTGTGAAGGATGAACAGTAAATTTCGACTTTTGTAACGTGGCCATGAGCACTTATCCAGTTTTTAGAGACCACCTGTACAAAAAGACCACCTGTCTACAGAGACCACACTTTTTGTTTCCCTTGAAAATGTTTTCTCTTTGAAAATGTACTAAAGGAATTTGTACATAAAGACCACCTGCCTATAAAAAACACTTTTCTTGTCTCCCTTGGGTGGCGTTTGTAAACAGGTTTCACTGTACCCAAGTCAAACCATCAAACCAACTCAAAAGCGATTGATTTTTTGCCACTAGGGTAATACAATAGTTTGTTAAGTCTGCAGTTGGTATACATGGTGTTAGTCTCCCCGGTGTGACTGTGGTATAATACAAACAGGTACAAGGTTATTTTGTTTAACCATGTACCACAAAGGTCATATCTGGGTCAATTGTTTGCAAGGGGAGTGCCAAGAATTATAAAGGAAAAAATGATTAATGAATCATACACAACATGAAAGTTCTACATGTGCTCTGTAAACATTACATGCTTCCTAGCTCACCCTCATCAAACCAGGGTCCATCGCAACTATCTGTAGCTACCATTATAATTAATGTAATCCATTATTTTGCAACAAAGTAATTTAAAGTCATAAAATAGAAGAATCAACTTACCCTTCTTGCACCAGCATTCTCAGGCTCCAACCAGGGTCCACTTGCTATAGATGAAAAGAACAAAAATTACATTTTTAACATTAATTATACTTTCCTCATGAAATCAAAACTATGAAGAAAAGCTATTGTATTGAAACATCTAATAAAGTGATTTTAACTTTCCAATATGTTGCCATGTTTTGCCTAAATAATATTTTTATGCTTGTATCTTCACAAAATTCCTGGCCATGCAACAATTAAAGAGGGCGAAGATTGTGCAGATTTTTTGCCCTTTCTGCTTGGTGCATCGAGTAGCTTTTTGTACGATCCTCAAGTTATTAAGCCAAATCACAAAAGTAGGACGCGTGTACGCGTGTATCTTAAATAAGGTACTAGGAAATGAGCATGAGTAATTGTCATTTAAAGGGTAACAGTACTTCATAAGAAGCTTTGAACCTCACCAGAATCTTTATCAGGCATCTGCTTGTGCATTTGGTAGATTTTTGTAGATTTTTATAGTTATTAAGCGAATTGACAAAGGTAGGACTATCGTACACAATTATCTGGAAGAAACTACTAGGAAAGGAACATGGGTAATTGTCATAAATGGGTTACAGTACTTCATCGTAACCCTTCTTTATTGTATTATTTTGTTAAATGGGGGCACGCTACAAGAGTCCTATCTCGCACCCCGGGGCAACGTGTCTGACACGGCCGGTTGTAGCAACTAATCCGAAGATCAAGATACATTAATGTTGATTTAAGGAGACACAAACGAACGGTACTTCATAAGAAGCTTGGAACCTCACCAGAGTCTTTATCGGGCATCCCAGCATCCCTAGAGCTCCATCTGCACAGTCCACAAGCCAAGTAATAAGCCTTCTTGGTGGTGGTCTTAGTAGGATCCCTGGGGTCTGGGACAGCCACGCTGGTGGCCCGATGGGAGAGGGTGTGCTGGCAGCTAGGGCAGTCAAGACAGTTCCCGCAGCGATTCTTCTTGGACTTTGCCTCGGCTGACGGCATGTTCTCCAGGCAGTTTGGACAGTAGTGAGAATCCACCTGGAGAGAGAGAGAGAAAGTGCAGAGGTTGTAATATGTATTATTAATTGTTTAGGATTTTGTTGTCTGTTAAGAGCCAGAAACAGGGGTGATAGAGCACTAATGGCATGGCATCGAACAACATTCCCCCTTTTTGAGTAAGAAAATTGGGGGGAAATTGGGAAACCTGGGGAAAAATAGGGAAAAATAGGGAAAATAGGGAAAAATAGTGAAGAATAGAGAAAATAAGGGAAGAATAGAGAAAATAAGGGAAGAATAGAGAAAATAAGGGAAAAATCAGGAAAATCAGGATGACATCGGGAAGAAAAAAAAAATCAGATTTTTGTTTAAAGTCAGAAAACCGATTTAAATCAGGTAATTATCATGCCTGCAGAAAGGCATTAACTCTGAATAGGAGTTGAACACCCTTCTCGTTCCAAACAGCGATGTTTTCTCTTACGACTATTGCATCATTTATCGTTGCAAAACGAATGTGCCATATTCATTTTCACTTTGCATGAAATTTCTATTTTTGTTTGCAAGGAATAAGAAACTTAAACTGGCTATCAGAATATGGGCCATGAAGACCTGCTGTTCATCTAAATATTTTTGCTTTATTGTGAAATATATACTTTCATTGACGGATCAAATTTATATATAAACTTTTTCACATCATTTTTTATATTTTGATTTTTAGAACTACAGGTATCTTTAAAATCTATTTTGCTGATACAATTTACAGATATCCTGTTTGTGATTCCTAGAGAAAAACAAATCCTGTCATAATACTGATTACTTGATTCAGGATTATTTTGTAATTTGGTTTTGTTGTAGACAGTATTTGTTGATGCTTATTGCCTTTAAATACCTCTTGGATTAAACAATTTAGTTTTAAGGGTCAAACATGCGAGTTGCCATTATGGATTATAATGACAATGGGAAAAAAATGTGTAAAAAATGTGTAAAGCTACATATGTGCATGGCTCAGATCAAGGGTACCCTTTACTGACTTCAACTTCATTTGGAGATAATATGAAATCGGTTTCCCTACAATGTTTACAAACATTATTAATGTGATGCTAATAGTGTGAGGAATCTTACCAAACCATTAATTATGGCTTGTCATGGTTTTGTTTTGCACTAGCACGCATAATGTCATGAAAAATGCCCATATTTGGGCATTAAAACGTTACACGGGAAGCATGTGTATTTTTCATCCCAAATTAACAGTATTGTATCATATATTTTTGTCATGATTTTTAAATGAAATGAAAGAATGCCATCTCTAGTTGATTTCCAGTGTGTTTCATTCACTGATCCTCGGTGTTGAATATTTTTAATTGCCGTTTGAACATTAATGAATCGTACATAACCTTGGTGTCCACCTGTTGACCAAAATTTTGTGGAAAAAAATAAAATGAAAGAATAAGCCTCATAATGATAAAAATGTAATATATTGATGAAATAATTACACAACAATAGAACAGAATCAAAAATTTGTACTCCCATGATTAAAATATCATTTTGAAAACAATAATGTAACCTAGCAAATTTTGGTGTCCTGTCCTGTTATGTACATGCACATGAAGCTCACAGTTTGATTAAAAAAGAAAAAAATGTTATTGTACTTGAAATGAAAAGTGCCTGCGTGGGCGAAATAAAAAATATATACTTCGCCGGTAATTCGTCCAAACGCGCCGCAATGTGGGCAAAGTTCCTTCACGATCGGCCATTTTGTTCTGTGTTATGTACAATCACTGTCACAAGCTCGAAAGCAGTATCATTGAATTCGATCAACTTTTGGCGATGGAAACTTGTCAGTGTTATCTGTGTAAGGTTTGCAATGGATTCTGAGATTTGGACATGAGGATGAAGTTACAGTGGTTGAGATTGGGAAAACGTGATGCATTGTACATAACTTGGTGTCCGTGTTTGTACATAACTTGGTGTCCGTATTTCTGTTTTAACAATATAACTTATTATATTTGCACTATATATGTAACTTAATGGTGGTTTTTTTATATAATTTACTTAAAATTTGTTATAATAATTCCATTTACAAACAAAATATCCAATAGTTTACTTACAGTGGTTGAGATTGGGAAAGATGGGCAGCATTGTACATAACTTGGTGTCCATATTTGTACATGTACATAACTTGGTGTCCATATTTCTGTTTTAACAATATAACTTATTATATTTGCACTATATGTAACTTAATGGTGGCAACTTGTTTTAGTTACTTTAAATTTGTTATAATAATTCCATTTACAAACAAAAAATCCAATAGCTTACAAATTATGATTCATTTTTTAGTGATACCAGGCATAAGGTGGACACCGAGTTATGTACAGGTATAGTTTGTGATGAGTAGCATTTAATGCAAATAAATAGAAGTTGGGCGGTTAAGTGAAAAAAGGAAAATATGTGCATGTGTGTTGCATAGCTCTCTATAACATAAAACATTAGCAAGAGGATATATATGCACAGATAAGAATGTGAGGAGAAAGTTTGTGTGTTACAAACTCATATGCATTGTACATAACTCGGTGTCCACTTTGGTTTTTGCACTATTTTGAGAGCTTTTCCTCAACATCTTGATTTATCAGTTGTATTTTACTTACTTTATGATACACCTTAAAATACAAATCAGTTTGTTTAAAAAAAGTGAGATCTACACAGAAATAACTGCATGAAGTGGACACCGAGTTATGTACAATGAATTTGTGACAATGTGAACTTCGGTGGCTGATTGATAGCATGTAGAAAATTCTGTATGCTCCAATACTTTTGGTGTGTGTTTTGCGATGTTCAAGGTCTATAGTTATGATATTACCAAGGTATGGCAATGAGTTTCAAATTTTACCTGCAATGTAACACTTGGGTACCCTTGATCAGAGCTATGCACATATACATGTACATAAATATATACACTGTACAGTTTGAGCATGACTAAACTTTGAGTGTAGGAAAAAATATTAAGAAACCCTCTATTGATTCTCAAAACTCTTAGACACCACTAGACAAAACTCACCAGAATTCCCTAAAAATCAGCACTTACGTGGCAGCAAAATGAATTGTTTTCAACTCGCTGATGTTAAATAAATTCTTTGAAAATTTAAATCGGAAATGTATTTGCAATGCTG
Source organism: Strongylocentrotus droebachiensis (assembly GCA_035222895.1). NCBI lineage: Eukaryota > Metazoa > Echinodermata > Echinoidea > Camarodonta > Strongylocentrotidae > Strongylocentrotus > Strongylocentrotus droebachiensis. Next base: position 61,454 of record JAVYIG010009249.1, on the reverse strand, counting down.
GCAAAGAGCTCCTTTGTGTTAATTTCTTGGTCACAGTGCTAGCTAACGGGGAAGTGTTTCGAATGCCCCGAGGCAAACAAATTGCAATTTGGCCAAGAAGAATTGGAAATTGACCGAATACCGGGCGCACGCGTTACCATAATTAAATAAGGATTATATTCCCCCCATTCATTTTTATTTTTTAATGCATTCTGGGCTCCTAGTGGTCGATATTCATTTCAATCGTGTGCTTTGAAAAACATTGGCAATGAAAAAAAAATGACATGAATGGAAAAAACAAAAATTGAAAAATATGAATTTTGTATTAAAAAAAATGATGAGTGGCAATTTTATTTCTGGAAATTAACTTGAATAATGAATTAATAAATGTCAAAATAGATTTGTAAAAATTTTCAGCATCGTGGACTTATATATTCTGATGAATGGGTTAAATAAAACGAACAGAAAATGAAAGAACATCGCAGAAATGAAAACTATTCAAGATTGAAAAAAAATCCAACATTTTTTCTTTACGTGTGGGACCACACGCAACTGGGTGAATGCAATAATACATGCAAATTAGCCGCTGGTGTAAAAGAGGGTGTTTCCATCTGGTCAATTTATATGAATCTCTCCCAACCCGAGTAGGTTTAAGATACTCACCTCATGGGAGACACATTTTCCACATCTTATTTTTAAGCAGTGCTTGCAGAAATAAAGTTGCGTGATTGGAGAGCGAGCATTGCAAGAGCACAAAATTTGTACTCTTTGAAGTTCCAACTTGGCAGCCATTTTCGCGTAGATGATCTTGTAATGTCTCTGCCGATAGAGGGCTTGTGGGCGTTTCAAGAAAAAACTTAGAATTATCTTAAAATTGAAATGATTGAAAAACTTCTCCGTTTTTGGTCGGTAACATTTATGAGTCTAATATTGTCGACTGGAACATAGAAAATAGTACAAGTACAAGTACTTTTTTTTTCTTTAAAATTAGTTCTCCTTCATGTTTATCCATATTATTGTATAAGTCAGACCCTTTGCTATGAATAGCAAACCTGGTTATACTTATTCCAATTTTAAAGAGTACTAGTAGTACATGAATGTAATTCTTAGAACTCATTTTCATTTATTTCGAGAATTGTAAAAGATTTACAACCACAAAAATTACTAAAATGGAAAAAAATGAAATTACAACAGAAATTTAAATCACGAATACATGATACGCCGAAATGCGTCAACGCCCTTACACAAATGCATTTGGGATAACTAGAGTATAATGCAGAAAGGTAAGGACATTGAAAAGTGAAAGTGAAATTTAAATGAATTTAAGTGAAATTGCACTCGCGTTGTTTTTTCTCGAAAGTATCCGTGATTGTATTATGTGTTTACAGTAATTGGTACATCACTAAAGCCAAAGTCATAACTACACGCATTCATGTTTGCCCAATAGGCCTACTCAATGATGTATTTAAGCGGATTAGGGCTACGTCCCCACAAACACCCCTCCCCCCTAAAAAAAAAATGAACATAAAAAACAGAAATGGAATATTCCTTGCAGTGTCCACGTCCTGGGGGACACTCCGTCTTTCCTTCAGGAGGGGATACCCCCGGCCCCCCTTCCCTTCAGCCACGTGTATTAGTTTCTGGATATGCCACCGTTGGTCAGGATAAGCTTTAATTAGACTATTGACAACCAGGGCAGCGGTTTATAACCCAATTTTGATGAAAGGCTACAACACTATTACGATGATTAAACGTACTCAGTCAATCATCCGAGTATTATAACACACAAGTATTATAGTATTATCATCAAAACGAACTCATCATATTATCATTTTCTCGGCGACTCGAGTGAAACGATATTCAATGCAAATATCAAATGAACCTAAATTATTCGACTCCGTGCATCATTTCTTTTTAATTTCAATGTCTGCATTTCTATTGATGAAGTGCAAGTGCTCTAATATTCATCGCTATCAAATTGCTAAAAAGGGGGTCGATTGATTGACCCGAGATGGTGGCGTAGACATTATTAACTCTCCCTCCTTTCTTTCCCCTCTTCCTTCTCTCTCTCTCTCTCTCTCTCTCTCTCTCTCTCTCTCTCTCTCTCTCTCTCTATCTCTCTCTGTCTGTTACTCCCTTATACACAAACACACACACAAATTGTTTCCCCTCTCCCCTTCCATAAAACTCCCCCGCTCTCTCTCTCTCTCTCTCTCTCTCTCTCTCCCCCTCTCTCTCTCTCTCTCCCTCTCTCTCCCTCTCTCACTCACTCTCTTTTCTCTCTCTCTTTCATCTCTCTGTTGATAAAATAAAGAGTGTTAATTAAAAAGTGTGTCATGTAACAATACATTTAAAATAAGCTTTATGCGTCATCCGTACAAGTTATTACAATTCTTATGAAATGTACATTGTATTTATTTTATGATATCGGTTTATTCCCTTTTTTGTATTACAACTTGACTATTAATATATTAAATTAAACAAAAAGAAGATCAAATCAAACTCTCTCTCTCTCTCCTTCTACCTCTCTCATCTCTCTCCCTCATCTCTTTCTCTCTCATCTCAACTCTCTCTCTTCCTCTCTCTCTCTCTCTCTCTCTCTCTCTCTCTCTCTCTCTCTCTCTCTCTCTCTGTATAGTCTAAAGCTCCGCAAGGAGGACGTGAAAGTTGACAAGGTGAGGGCGCGAAGGGGCTGGGGCGGGGTTTTCATAATATTGATGCAAAGGTTGTGGTGTGTCCTAGATGTCGTCTATCGTGTAGCTTCGGGGGAGGCAGTTATGGTGGTGTGGTAAAAAAATAAAAAAATAAGGGATTACCTGACAACGGTCGTCTGGCAGCTATGCCTGTCGCCAGCGTTATCCACAAAGATATTTTTTTATATTCAAGTGTCCCCTTTTGCCTGTTTAAAACGATTTTTACCTTCTAAATTTTAGATTCCTTGTCTTACTCTCTTTTTACAGTCTGATCCGATCCTTCCCCAGTATGTAAACTCTTTTTTATTTTTATTATGCAATATTATATAATAGCCAGGCATTCACGCATCATATGAAACGGCCATACAATTTGCAGGAGGGAATACAAAAGGTCGTTCACATTCAAGTCCATTGAAGCATTCCATCGTAATTAAATGAAATAGAATACATTCTACAATGGGCTTGATTACACCTAGCTGGTCTGCATTCCCAAGAAGGATAATTTAATGGTCAACATAGATAAGCGAGATAGGGCATAGAGCCCGCCCCCCCCCCCCCACTCAGTGTTATTTATGGTACGCATATGCGTGTTCCAAGCGACCCCCCTTTTCAGCAAAAGTCCGGTGTGTAAAGTCAATACGGGTCGACCTTTTTCTTTTGTTATACGAGCCTTTTTCAGCACCCCCTTTTTTTAAAGCAAAAGTCCGGTGTGTAAAGTCAATACGGGTCGACCTTTTTCTTTTGTTACGAAAAGGACATTTTGGTAACACGCATGGGGTCCGTCCGTTCTCGGAGTGGGGGGGGGGGGGGGGGGGCATAGAGCTCTATTCCGTTATTTATTTCTTTATTTATCTATTTATTTTGTCAGCGTTTTATTGATCCCAGGTATATTGGATGCTTCGTTTCATGTTCAACCAAGACTGCCGAGCCATAAATTATCTAAGTTGCTTCTTTTCCTAAAGTCGTTAGTCTCTGAGGAGCAATAATCTTTCTTTTTATTTCCATCGTTTATTTTTTTGGAGGGGGGCTTCGGCTTATTTAGACGGTGGTTCGATGTTGTGATATATATCTTGGAGCATGCTACGTGGTAGAGTAAGTTACAACGCAGACACACTCAGAAGAAACAAACACAAACAAAACCAAACAAACAAAGACAGAACAAAAAAGGGCCAGGAGAACACAATCATTTTTATACCTCAGTCAAATCGCCAAACCACACTGACTCTAGACTCCTCAATAACCAACAAAATCTTGCCCATTCTTGATAGTGTATCTTTTTGTTTGCTTATATCGCTTTGATGTCATCCTCGATGATGCGATCAAACTCCTTGGTGTGATTGTGGTATTACAACACCCATGCATGTCCTGCTATTATTAGCTCTATATAAAAAGTCTCCATCGATTATTTTTGTGTCTGTTGTGTGGGTATTTTCACCCTGCTTGCTGCTATTTTTATAATGCTGTTGTCAGAACATCTGTCCAGCATTAATCACTTAGCATGCCACGTGCACGGGTTGAAGATTCAATCAATTTTTGCACCCATCGCTTTTATAGACGCGTTTTATTGTTTTACACAAAGCGAGCATCAACCAAGCTCTTTCAGCTGCGATTTAGTTCCGGTGCATAAACCGAAGCGAGATTATTGACAAGAGTTACTTGTATCAATGGACAAGTTCACGAATATTCAAGTTTATTCAAATGTTAAGCACAATGCTTTAACATTTATTGTTCTTAACCATCTAAGCTTGTCCATCGCTTGCCAAACAAGGTAATCTTGATCTTATCGATGATGAAAATAATATGTAATTACAGTTAAAAAGACGAGTCTGATAAACGAGTGTGTTTTAGTTCGGTATCGGATGGAGAGAGATCAAATCAGGGGCGTCAATCCTTTTTAAAATGTGGGGGGGGGGGCACAATGGAGTAACATAATGAAGTGGCGCTGATGCGCTACGTTCCGCGCATGCGCGGACAGGGGGTGTCTGAGGGGGATGTGGCCCCCTCAGAAGTTGAAATAAAATTGAACTTTCAAACTCATTGGGCGCGATTTGGTGCATACTTTCTAGTAAAATTGACTGAAAATCATTGACCTTACCCCCCCCCCCCTCTCCTTCGAAAAAATCCTGCGTACGCGCCTGGTCATGGCTGTAATTTGTTAAAATGAAACTATATAAAAAATATAATATAGGATTTCCCGGCCAAATTCGCGAGTTTGTCATTCAAATTAATTTGTCTTGCGTTCAAATTCGACGGTTTTAGTGCAGTCAGGTATATCTCGGGTTTATATTCCTTTTTCTAGTTTTCAAATCTATGGAATTTTCGTTAGAATCTACGTATGTTTCATTCAAATTAATGAACAATGTGCTTCTTTCGCTATTTGGTCATTCGATTTGGCGCAACACGATTTTCTGACAATGCGACGGTGTACTTTTAGCATTCTAATTAATTTGTAGCATTCAAATTAGCACTTTGTGCACTTAAATTGATGGTCAATATACATTTCTCGTTTATTACACACTTTTTATAGCTCATTCTTTTTCTTTCAAGATTGTTTTTTCATGTGTTTTTCATCATATTTTATTTTCTTGCATTTATACACTTATACTTATCAGATTTATCTTATATTCATCAGCATTTAAGTTTGATTGTTAAGAAGAAAAAAACGACTTGTATCTATGGACCTGATGGTCTCAGTATATTTGTAAGTGTTCATGTAAGGAAGTTATTTGTATTATGTTTCATCATAAATTTATCATAATTTCACCATGATTTCATTATGGAAGAAGGGTACAATATTGTGACTGGGGCTGGGACTATAGTCAACAATTTGAACATGATTATCTAGCCATGTTTTTAGCCATCGATCTGCTGGCGGGCAAGTAAACTATGAAACTCTTTAAGAAAAACAGAGGGGTGTGCTGGGTATAAGAGACGATGTGAATTACTTTTGTAAAATTCCGAGTCTGTAGTAAAAAGGTGCGATTGAGGGTACCCCCACCTTTCCCGGGTATATGAACATGTCCGTGCAGAAATGCCATATCCCTTGATTTCGCCCCTTCTTTACTTTATGTCTGACTACATCCATCTGCATTGTCCTGAAAATAAATAAATGGAATAACAGCTTTGACCCCGATGACAAATCATGCATTTTAACTGCATTATTCAAAAACTGTAAAAGTTTGTTGCAATTCTTCCCCCTAACTTCCCTAACTTGAATAACAAATATTACGAATACGAATGACAGGTGTTAATTTGAATGATAAAAATTACGCTTCGACAAGTGAATATTAATTTGAATGCTAGTGGAGCAGTTTCTAAATTGAATGACAGATCTATGAAACCCTTCGACGAAAATCCTAAATTAAATACAAAAACTGGAAAATTGAATGATAATTGGCATGGCAAAGCCGATCTGCGCTTACTTAAATGCAAAGTAAATGAATTCGAATGACAAACACGCGAATTTGGCCGGGAAATCCTATATAAAGTATAAATAAAATGGATATAAGTGAGTAATGAGTGACCATCTAGATATTGAATATTATGATAATCTCACAATAAAATACAAAGTAACATTCCATTTACCATACCGGTTAGTATGATAATATTCCATTTATCATTAATTAAATGTCTACAAAAAATGCTCAGTCCACCTCATATTAACGATAAAGACAAAACTCCTTCACATAAAGTCACAACGAAGGAAAACACGACCTTTGGTTATATTGCAATAACGCCCTCATTAGTTTCTGACGAAACAGTTATACCTGATGCCTTCCGATATCAATAATTCAACACCCTTTCTCCTTTCACCAATATATTCCTCGTCTCTAAAGATTCTCTACATGTTGAATTTTCCATTCACTCTCCGGATACCGGTAGAGGTGTCGTGGTCTCGTGGATACGTCTCCGGACCGTGGATCACAATGGTTCGCGGTTCGAGTCGCACCGCGGCTCTATAATGTCATTGGGCAAGCCATTAATCTACATTTGCCTCTCTCCACCCAAGTGAAGGAAATGGGTATCCGGTAGGAATTAATTCCTTGAATGCTTTAAGCGCTTTGTTATTGCGGCTCATGCAGCTACAGCTGGGTTGATAATATGTATCGAGTGCAGTAGAGTATATTATGGTAGCTGCGTTATATATGGCCTATTATCATAAATCGTGCTAAAGGTGAAAACATCTTGAACATTTTTCATCTCCTGTACCATTATATAGAGAGAAACATAAACATGAACATAACTATTGAACTAAATACAAAGTATGTTGTGTGGATAAAGAACAAAAGTATTGGACGATGAGAAAGTGGAATAGTATTTTACTTCATCCTTCCATATCCCTAACCTTAAAGGTAATACAAAGTTTTGGTATGGGATCATGAATTTGGTTCAAATGAACATATTGGAAGCATATGCGATCCTACAATATTCAGTGATCGTCGTCGCGGTTGAAATCGAGTCGAAAGCTATTGAATTGTATGTTGTATAGCCCTCTCTCAAGGTCAAGATATTAATTAAGCTATACAAAACAATGGTTCTTGACTGAAATCGACCGATTAGTTATTTCTGTTTTGAAATTATATATCACAACTACATATTCTGAGATTTTCATGGTCGCAGCTACCGTTCTACGGCCGTAGGCGCTATTTGAAATCAATCAAAATTTACCGGGAGCACCGGTCAATTTTTATATTTAATTTTTCTCGAAAGCAGAAGTGTTTTAGGGCTAAATTTTCTAGTGCTTATAATACATCCACAGGGGCATCCAAATATATCAAAATTGTAAAGACTCACCATCCACCCAATTTTCTAAATTTCCCAAAACTTTGTATTACCTTTAACTTGAAATCAATCCCACCTAAGCCCTAACCCTCTATCTTTGAAGAAAATAAAGCCCTGAGCACGAACCAGATGCTGAGAGACCGTACACCCAGGGTGCACGTGCCCTACGAGTTTTAGTGGACACCGGGGGTCTCCAAGAACTAATGTATAAATACAAAAAAGGAAAAACTCCGTGCCGTTTAATAAATGTATGAGCTTTAGTATCAAGTTCCAGCAGTTTCCAAAGCGTTGGCCTATCACTTGCTAATTTCTTATGACCTAATAATACCGTCCCTTCCGCTACTTCATAAAGCAGGGATCCTCTTGTAACCCCCTCCCCCCATCCCCGTATCCTGGCTACGCCACTGATGCCCATCGCACTGTTTTCTACTTTTATCGACTTCACTCTCCACCTTAATAGCAGACACGTGTCCTCCGACTCCAAAACCGATCGATATTTATGTTTTCTTTCGTTTTCTAATAGACTGTCACTATTTCGAGAGGTGTGTAATATAATATGATGTTATATTTCTATTCGCATTACCGCTGCTAAAACCGTTAATTAATGATTCGACAGGGTCGCGAGTATCGATCAGCCAGGGCAAGTATTGATTACTATGACGTCATAGAGAGTATATAATTATGACTTTCTGTTTTTTGTTTTGTATTAGAGTTTGAGTAGGCTGTTGAACAAGTGTGTTCGATTTTCCATGGCGGAGTCGAATATCTACTTCAAAAGCTGGAACGAACATTAGAGATGAATCGGATGATACGAGTATGAGAGTGAGAGAAGGAGAGAGAGAGAGAGAGAGAGAGAGAGAGAGAGAGAGAGAGAGAGAGAGAGAGAGAGAGAGAGGTGGGAGGGGGAGGGAAGAGAGATGTTTTAAAAGGTTTCGCTAACATGAAAATGAGCCTATTATGAAAATGTTAAACACTGTCATATTCATAATATAATACAAAATATAACAAATAGTACAAAGAGTGAGACAAAAGGAAAAGACATTTGACATAGTTACAGCCAGACAGAGAAAGAAAGAAAGAGGATAGAGAGAGAAACGGGGGAATAGAATGGGATGGGCAGAATGGAAATGTGAGAGCTGAGAGGTCTAAATTCATGGAAAGTATAGGATTTCCCGGCCAAATTCGTGAGTTTGTCATTCGAATTCATTTACTATGCATTTAAGTTAGCGCAGATCAGCTTTGCCATGCCAATTATCATTCAATTTTCCCGATTTTGTATTTAATTTAGGATTTTGGTCGAAGGATTTCATAGATCTGTCATTCAATTTAGAAACTGCTCAACTAGTAGCATTCAAATTAATCGTCACTTGTCGAGGCGTCATTTTTATCATTCAAATTAACACCTGTCATTCGTATTCGAATTATGTTTATTCAAGTTAGGAATGTTAGGGGGAAGAAATGCAACACACGTTTACAGCTTTAAAAAAATGATATTAAATACATGATTTGCTATTGGGGTCTTTTCTGTTATTCAATTTATTAATTTTGAGGACAAAGCATATGTTTGTAGTCAGACATTAGGTAAAGAAGGGGCGAAATCAAGGGATATGGCATCTCTGAACTGACATGTTCATATACCCCGGAAAGTGGGGACACGAAAACACCTACCCCAGTCACAATATTGTACCCTTCCTCCATAATGAAATTGTGATAAATTTATGATGAAACACAAGACAAACAACTTCCTTACATAAAAATTTCCACAAATATTGAGACCATCAAGTTCGTAGATGTACAGTAAGTCTTTTTTTTAACAATCAAACTTAAAGGCTGATGAATATCTGATAAATTTAAAAGTATATAAAGAGTATAAATACAAGAAAATAAAATAGGATGAAAAAACGATCTTGAAAGAAAAAGAATGAGCTATAAAAAGTGTTTAAAAAACGAGAAATGTATATTGACCATTAATTTTAGTGCACAAAGTGCTAATTTGAATGCTACAAATGAATTAGAATGCTAAAAGTACACCTTCGCGATGTCAGAAAATCGTGTTGCGTTAAATCGAATGACCAAATAGCGAAAGAAGCAATTTGTTCATTAATTGGAATGAAACATACATAGATTCTAACGAAAACTTCATAGATTTGAAATCTAGAAAAAGGAATATAAACCCGATATATACCCGACAGCACTAAAACCGTCGAATTTGAACGCAAGACAAATGAATTTGAATGACGAACTCGCGAATTTGGCCGGGAAATCCTATATTATAGCCTCTTTGTTTGCATGGAAGTTTCAGTGCACCCGCCAAAGCACCGGTAATGGCAAAGGTTCATAATTATTTTGAAGAGATAATTTAAATCATGCTAAAGTTACACACAACGCATTCAGAAATACGCATCACTTAAATAAAAAACTCAACTTTTGAATAGTTTGAAAATGATTAGGCACCAACTTGTCAGCAAGACTTTTTAGAAGACGACAAAGGAATAGAATTCTATTGAAATTCGTCCTAAATAACAATTAACAAGTCGGTAGAACAGTGGTCTCGAAATCCGGTGACCCGGGTTCGAAACCAAGGCGATGCGCTAGTGCCCTTTGGTAAGTCATTAATCCTCATTGCAGGTCCCTCGGAGAGGACCTATTAATCCGTCGGCCGTCTGGTTGCTTACTTACAAGCATTTATGCTTTCTTAGCAGTCAGGTGAAATAACCACCATTCATTCATTCAAAACAATCTATGATATCTAAGATGTAGTTGTATTTTCACCTTTCTTAGCCAGGATTGTGTCTCAACGTCAATCATGGCCCTCATCCCATCCAATGTATGTATTGTATAAGATTGACGGCATGTTATGGTTACAGTGCGTTATTTTAAACATTGATAATTTACACTAAACTTTCAGGGATGTTCCACCGAACATTCAGGCAAGGGGTCAGACAATTAACCTATTTTCCATGAAATTGTCAAGAAATTGAATACTCCCTTTCATCGATACTTTCTTCTCAAATCAATAATTACAAAAAGACAGACACATTCATTTTACAAGTCAACACATGACCCACATATCGATGGGATATAGATTGGGAAGTGTGATAGAGCACGCTGTGCCTCAAATTGAACTATTTTTTGTTAAAGAACGTATATACTAAGATCACATACCTAATTAAAATTCTGTATCATTACGCACGAGCGGGTCTAATGCGATTGCAGTATGTGAAAGATTAATGAGAGATCGAAGCATGATCGTAAGGCAGTCAATTAAATGCAGACCCTATAAATACATTTTTCATTCTCGAAATGAATTCATGCTGCGAGCCTTCCCACGTTACCATTAAAATATGAAATTGATAGATTAAAGGTAGGACCTATATTTACTGTACAGACATACAAAGAGAGAATGAGAGAGAGAGAGAGAGAGAGAGAGAGAGAGAAAGAGAGAGAGAAAGAGAGAAAGAGAGGAAAAAAAGAAAGAGTTACCGAACTGTAGAGTAGTTGTGATATGTCTGACCAACTTTTAGCCAATTACAGGCTAAAGTAAGGCGATTTTTGTGATTGGGCAAAAGATTCCAGTAGTTTAGAATGAAATTGCCATAGAGTTGGTCGAAACTGTAAACTCCATGGATGGCAAATTTTTAACACAGTTTCTTCTACAGTGTCTTATATTTTAATACAAAGTGTTTGAATGATTGCGAATAAATCCATTTTAAAATTTACACTAAAAAAAAAAAACATTACCAAAAAATGTACAAGAAGTTTATCAATACAATTCTGGCCATGAACTAGTCCCTAAATTCGAACGATACTATATGCACAGCAGATACTCTAAACTTATAAATGGCTTTGACTCATAAGACACTATTTTTTATACAGTCATGTATGCTTTATATATCTAACATCTGCCCTATAATTAGAATATGTTACACGAGGAGGCCAATCTATCTTTATCCTCATTAAAGACTTATTAAATAATGAGATTAACATGATCATGTTAAAAGAAAAAAATGAAGGCCTAACCCCCTTGGCATAATAACGATAACTAACCTTAATCGGCAATTAAAGGTGATCTGAACCTCACTTTAGAGAAGACGAAATATCCATCTTAATTGTTCAGGGGGGGGGGATATCCAATAATCTATACTTAATGGTGTATTTCTCGTTTTAAAAATGAGATATTTTGATTATTTCTCTTATCAAGTATGTTTTCACAAATGAACGTAGACACAAACAAAACGAAACACAAATTGATACCTGACATCATGTTCAAGAAGAAACTATGTCATGTATCACATCATAACAATGCCAGGATTGGAGTGAGAAAATAACTGGGGCGGGCAAACTAGAATAGTGAAACTATTGTTTTATTCCAGAAATATTTTCCAGACGAAGCCAGTCATACTTTGTTTGTAACCATGGCGACGGCTGTCAAACTCTGATTGATTATTGCCAATGTCTACTGCTACTCTGATTTTGTATGTAGGTTAGGTGTGATAGTTGGCACAATCAAATGTTAATTGTTACCAAATGGTATGCAGAACAAACACCTCTTTCCAGATAGGTTTGGAACTAATTTTCAATGCATTAGAAATGTCATTATCTCCGGTGTGTTCTGTGTATTTCGATATTAATTATAACCTTATTTACAACTAAACATTGAGAAAGCTGGCATTAACCTTGTTCTTGCATGTAGCTTGGGATCTGGTTTGTCATATTCAACACAAGAACTACGACTAATCGACAAGACTGATCCTTTATGCTGTTGATGATGATGTTGTTTCGTTCGTTTTCATTTTAAATCGGAACAGTCTCCTATGCATCAAGAGGATTTTCTGCCCGGAAATATCACCAGAGTAAACATGGGTTGTCCGGTTACCGAGGTAAGTTTTTTTATGTTTTCTTATGTTACAACACCCTTTTTTATCATGTTAAAGTCATAGATAAGTGAGTCAATTTTATGTAGTAAGGGAACATTATGATTGTTGGGTAACATTTGTTTTTTCGATGCATGACTTGAATCCGAGCTAATTGTCAAATTTGGTTCGATATTCCCATGCAAAGTGGTCTGCGATAACAACTCCTGATTTCCATTCGTCAAGTTGCATCATTAATAAACACCTTGATATGTAATTCTTTTTAAGAATCAAAACTGAAGTTGGTTCGTGATGTTATCATGTTTCATGGGAAAAAACAACAGTATTCACTATGTAGCTTGGCGGAGGACAATGTTTTAGACCCTAACATACTAAAGTCAGTTCATGTGATTGCATAAAAAAAGATGATTCGTTTTACCACAACCCCCATCTTCATTCATTCTGACCTTCGCGTCTTATGGAACGTGCTCAACACAAAAATCACATGGAAAATTTCAAATCAAGAACCTTGCATCAAAATAAAACACATAAGACGAGGTATATGCAAGGTCTGAAGAAGCCGAAGATGAAATTTAATAATGCACTCGAAACACGACATTACCTTTGCCAACTTCGAACAAACATGCCCGCTCAAATAACATTAGCGACGGGGAGAAAATATTAGTTTGAGATGTTACATTACATGACCGCGATGTCCTCCAAACTAGATAAAAATTTCCCGCGTTTAATGTAGGCATATAAAACATGGAACGTATGATGCAAAGATAGATGAAATATGATATGAATAAGATTTGGAATTGAGAAATGCATGTTAATAATTTTGAGTGACCTTTCGTGAGCGCCGGGTTATCTTTTTTTTGCATCATTATGTTTCTACCTCATGTATCAAAATGGTATGAACACTATTTCATTTCATTTCATTTCATATTGAAGACAAGTCAGCACAATATATTTACTATAAGTTAATAGTATAAGGGTTTCCATCTTTGTAACGTAATGTTGTATTACGCAACTTCATATGATTATGATGTGATTACAGTCAAATTTTTAGGGTCCTTTTTTATGAATCATGAGGATTCTAGTGACGTCATCCTTCTTTTACTCATCATATACATTTGACTCATCCTCTATCGTGTGTGAGCAAAAACCCCATCATTCCAAGTCCCCCTTTCTCAATTATCTAAATATCAAATTCTCTAGCTCTTTCTTTAATCTCTCTCTTCATTAATCTATTCTATATCAGAAGAAAGTGATGAAGACAAAAATGAAACATATAAAAGTACTTAACAAAACACACACAAATACATTGAAACGCGAACAAATAATGTATATACATTTTTATATATTCCATATTTGTTGTTGTATTCATGAATCAGTTATCTTTGTCACATAAAATGAGGGGGCCTTAATTTAACAAGCTTTGTTTCAACCAAGGTCTCCTCGTCTTTCTTTATTCTACATTGTACTTATAGATACTCTATTTATTATATTGTCACATGTGTTTTCTGGAAGACAAATAAACTTGATACTTGATAATTAATGAAATCATTTTCTTCCTGATTCCCTGCATGAGAATCATTTCGATTAAAAATTTAGTAGGCTATGCACCACACATATGCTCACAATCAATGGAAGTTTATTTCGCTCCCGACCATTCGTAATTATACATATCAATTAATAGGGCGTTGTCACGTAAACACGGCTAGTGATATTTTGTATAAAGTTCGTCATTTTGTGGGTTTTTAATCGATACATTTTAACAGGTGGGATGTAAATAGTTTTATTGACCATGGCTCCGTCTGTTTAAGAGTTGCATTTGACCCAAATCAGTCGCGAGCCCTCCAATCAATCACACGTTTACAGTCTCCTATCTCTTATGAACATAGTTGTAATTAAAATCAATCGCAAATAAATTGCGATTAATCGCAACTCTTTAAAAGATTTGGCACTGTTATACCGTGTCCGTAGGTAATATATAGATACATGATCATTATAGTTGTGGAATGCGTAAGGTCATGGGAAAGAATAAATGACAATGTGCGGGATTACATGACTGTATACATGAAAACAAAATGGGATGGATGCTAGCCTATATACAGACAGGACAAAGGTAGTTGTGCTCTAGTAGAGTGGTGAGGGAAGCGATGAAGCAAAAATAATTTTAAGAAAGAGAGAGAGGGGAGAGAGAGAAAGAAAGGAAGAGAGAGAAAGAAAGAGAGAGAGAGAGAAAGAGAGAGAGAGAGAGAGAGAGAGAGAGACAAAGAGAGAGAGATGCAGAGAGACACAGAGAATTAAGAGCCACTAATGTAAAGAGTTTTGCTAACCCGGTTCTATAGTTGCTTAAGTGGGGCAAGCACAAAACAAATCATATACACCATTTTGAGTTGTCCATACTCTGTGTATAAATGGTTTCGACTCAGAGTGTTGAAAGAAGAGACGACTAAATCTTGACATAATAATAAGACTTATTTTGTGGTGGTGGTTATTTACCTGGCTGCTAAGAAAGCATAAATGCTTGATAGTAAGCAACCAGACGGCCAACGGCTTTAAGTCCTCTCCGAGGGACCTGGTTATGATGATTACTGCCTTACAAAAGGGCACTAGCGCATCGACTTGGTTTCGAACCCGGGTCACCGGATTACGAGACCACTGCTCTACCAACTGAGCTATCGCGCTTCCTCTTTCGTACTTCAAAACCGCTTTGAAGTGAAAGAAATGTATATACTGTACCGCTGCATGCCTTCTGACAACGTATGAATATTCCCTTTTATAACTTCATTATCAACTCTAATCTTAGACTGAAATCGATATATTCTCATTATACATCGCAAAATAAATGAAAAATATAAACACGGACCATGTCAGCTATCCTATAAATCAGACGTATATTTGTGGAGCCCGCCCAAATCCGTTATTAGAATTGGAAACACGGAGAAGTGTCATTTCTGCCTACATCTCCTCTCGATACCATTAGGCCACGGAAAATTGGAGAGAAAACACTTCTTTCTTTTCTTTTTATAGATCGGGTTTACTTGAATCCATAGGATATTTTCTATAGTAGACGATGAGGTCATTGTTCTTCAAAGAAAGGGTATTAATGGTACAATATCTATTTGAAAAAAAATTCAACTGTTGATTTTGATGACGATGTTACACTACATACGTTTTAGCATCAGCCGCAAAATAAGTAGCATAATCATTCAACTTCATGACATTTATAATAAGAGAGATTAAGTCTAAAAGAGTGAGAGACGGAAAGAAAGAGACAGACAGACAAAGAGACAGACAAACATATATACACTAAGACTTTATACACGCTTTGATTAAAGATAGCGAAAGAGAGATAAAATGAAACGAATGAGATTCTACGTACAATTTTTGTTCTTCTTCGAATCCACATAATTATTAACTTACTTGTCTTTTAAATTGTTTTGTTCAGTATAAATATTGTAATTATAACTTTGGTATATAAATATATATATATATATATATATATTTAACGTAAAAGGACATGAAATAAAAGATTAAGTTATTGATTTATACTATATACCATTACATCATGACTAGGTATTTGATTTATTTATGCAGTTGATTGTAGTCTGTATTTGAGAAGCGATATGGCTCCTTACAAATAACATGACAGTTGGCATGGGACCAAACATTTCATTTTGCGAACGGCAGAATTTCATTTTTTTTTACAAATCCCCCGGAAAAATGTTGGATTCCTTAAGGCCAAGTAACCTCAATGAACTAAACCGAAAACCAAGACGTTTTTCAAAATAAACAGCCCGTTGACATAATCTTACATTGGTATTTCTTACAAAGCAAATAGCCAACCAGATGGGTTGATTGCTGTTTTCTTTTTTTCTTCATTTGGATGTTGATGTCCACTTTCGTGATGTGATGCCCACTTTCCGAAATAGAGAGAGAGGGAGTGAGAGAGAGCGAGAGAGAGAGAGAGAGAGAGAGAGGGGGAGGGAGGGAGAGAGAGAGAGGGAGAGAGAGAGGGGAGAGAGAGAAAGAGGGGGAGGCGGAGAGCCGAATTCCTGGTATAGACACGACTCATAACACAAATTATGAGTGCCCACACTGCCTGCCGGCCGGGTATTGAAAATATGAAAATAGAAAATGTACATCTAATCTCCTCATTAATATATTTCTCTACATTAAGATGATTTTACGCATCATAATATGTTTTAAGTCTATAGCCGAAAAAGCAGTTACTTTTAAATTCATGTAGTGTATAGCATATCTTAAAAATGATGCCATTATTTTACCTTTTTTTATCATAATCTGAAAAGAAGAAGAAAAACTTCCTAGAAATAAGTATGAGTCTTGAGTTTTAGTCCATGGGCCAAGACCAGAAATTTGAGTTATTGGTACCACTCAAGGTGGCAAGATCTACTTATGCATTTTGAAATGTCCTACATCTATACATAATATTTTGATATGATAGCATTTCCAGACTGGCAGCTTAGTCATATAATCAGCAGTTTCCATGACAACACAACTATAAAACCGGTATTATTCAAAGAAACAGTTAAAGTCATTTACAAATTATAAAAACAATTTTGAATGCGTAAAAATATACAGTTTAGAATACCTCACCATAAAGGAAAGTAATACAATTCAATTTACATCACCATTTATAACGGTTGCCAAGGTAACGACCCCAGAATTGCCTAAAATCAAGGATTTTGGAGTAATTTCAGTAATATATTACACAATATACTCATTCAAGACAGGTAAAAGTCCTCTTTCCAAAATAATGACAAAACAATATGACTAATACATCATATAAGCCAAGAATATGCTATATAGTACCTTCCTATTATTACCATGGCAACATGAATTAGAGTTAACAAGATGCCCTGTACGGTACTATATGCCATATTTTGAATATATTTTGGCATTGGAGAGGTGTTGAAAGTTCATTTTGGTGTCTATATCCAGGTTTTCAGGCCCAGAGAATGAAAGTTTAGAATACCTCACCATGAAGAAAAGTAATGAAATGCAAATTACATTACCATTTATAACGGTTTCCATGGTAACGACCTCAGAAGGGCCTAAAATCAAGGATTTGGGAGTAATTTCAGTAATATGTTAAAAAATATGCCCATTCAGGACAAGTTTAAGTCCCCTTTCCAAATTATTAAAAAACTATATGACTAATCTATCATATAAGCCAAGAATATGAAATAGTACCTTCCCGATGTTACCATGGCAACATGAATTAGAGTTAACAAGATGCCCTGTACGATACTATATGCCATATTTTGGCTGTATCTTGGGATAGGAGAGGTGTTGAAAGTTCATTTTGGTGTCTATACCCAAGTTTTCAGGCACAGGGAACACAGCTAAAGCATTATTTTGGACATTAACATAGGACTTCATCGCTATTTTTTTTATACATTTGCATAAAATCAGAGCAAAATGACCATAACAGTTTTCTGCCACTGCATATAAAAAAGAATTGAATCAAATTGACAAGAATGCAATTCATAGCTGTACACGATAATTCTCAGTTAATTGTTAAAGGACAAGTCCACTCCAAAAATAATTTACTTTCAATGGAAGCAGAAAAATCAGACAAACCAATTAAAAAAAGTTCGAGCAAAATCGGATAAAAAATGATAAGAAAGTTATGAATTTGTAATGACATAACAAACTTTGAAAATCACAAGACAAATTGGCAACTCACTCATGAGTCTGTGACGTCATTGCCTCACTATCCACTTATTGTTTTCTTTATATTGATAAAATACATTTCCAATTTTTTCCCCTAAAAAAAAATATATATCCTCACACCAGCATCTAAGTTATACTTGATAGTAATATGTTTTTGTGTGGATGCACTATTAAATATAGAGTAATTTTTTAAAAGTTAAATCATGAAAAATGTGAATTTTGATGAACTGTTTATATACAAATCAATGAATATGAATATACAATATTCAGAAAATAGTATAAATTCTTCAAAGTTCATGAAAGATTCGTGAAAATATATGCACGCAATATGATACAAATCATACGACCTGGGCAAAAGCAACGGGAAATCAAGTTTTGGGGGGATAAACAAAGAAATTAATCGGACAAATATTTATATAAAGCAATTGATAAATAGTGAGGCCATGACGTCATAAACTGAAAACCAAATTGGCAATCTGTGTAGTGATTTTTAAAGTTCCATAGTTTGTCATACCTCAACAAAAAATTCAGAACTTCCCTATTAGTTTTCCGGTTTTACTCAAATTTGTGTTTGCTCTGTTTCTTGTTTTTCGGCATCTATTAAAAGCAAATTATTTTGGGAGTGGAATTAGACTTTACCATATTCTCTCATTCCCTCTCTCTATTGCATACAGAAATATGAATATAATCTTTTTCTTTGAATAAGAAATTTGAACATTTTATTAGTATCAAACAGGGAAAAGAAGTGGAGAGGAAATAATCAAAACGAACATTTAAGATACCTGCTAAATGTTCATTCGTGATGGATACGAATGCTGGTATGTTAAAACGTGAAATAATTTATTATAGAGCGATGATAAATTATTTGACTTTAATTGATTCGTTCATTTTCCCTGAATGCGGTGACTTGTCGGTAAAGACCGGCAGGCTGTGGTATCTACTCAATCTATCAAACGATAAGAAATCTAGCTGTAGTTAATACACAGACAAGAAAGTAAATAAAGCAGGTAGATGCCAGATTGATGACGATGACAATGATTACAAGTTTGAATAAAAAATAATCAAACAATGTGTTCTGAGGTCATATTTATTGCATTTTGAAGCAGTTTTAACCACCAGCGTGGTATTGAACAATATGTTCAATAAAAATGTTTGCAAAAGGTATGTAACTTCTTCCAGCTCAGCACATGATCGCAACTTTAAGAATTGCATTCTTTCATATAATACCCCCATACAAATTATTATCTATCCTTTCCTGGTGATGCTACAGTATGTCTGACATAGCAACTCCTATGTTGGTATCGTATGGTCTATTGTAACAGGAGGTCAGCTCAGGTACAGCTACATGCAACTGTCTCTTGTTAGCTCACTAATGATTGACAGATGATGTCATTAGGTGAATGATATCTGGAGCATTTTTTTTAGGGTGGAGCTTAGCAGGTCTGAACAAATTATTCTAAACAAATATTAAACAATCTATGAGATATATTTAGATGTTTGAATAACAAAATATGAGTTGTTTGCAGCCCTGCACATTAACAGGAATCAACTTATGTTTGGATGTCACCCGACCTTTAAAGGGACTTGGTAACATTGTTAAGATAAGAGAAGATGGTGCTAAGGTAGTGAATTCAATGCTAGATGTACAATTAAAGATAACATTGCATGTAGAGGGTTAGTACAGTACAACAAATAAATAACAAATATAGCTAAGATAACAGCATGATATAACAAATAATTATAAGTGTCTTATTTGAAGAAACACTGTTACATATACTACTCTGCAAGTTCCATATTAAAGTGAATTTTTGAAAGTAGAATTTGGTTCTCAAGCGTATATCGAACGCTTTTCATGAATCCATCAATACACCTACATGTTCTGTATTCGCAATAGCATTTTTTATTTATCATATAATTGTACTAAAGCTATAGATCGGTTGAGTGCTTTTTTCTTGAAACCGAGCGGACCTTGCCCCCCCCCCCCCCCAACAAAAAAAAAGGGAGAGAGAGAAGAAAAAGAAGGGAAAGGAAAGGGAAAGAGGAGAGAAAGGGAAAGAAAGAAGAGGAAGAAGAAAAGAAGGGGGAAGAAGGAGATCGGGGGGGGGGGGGGGCGAAAGGGCCTTGCCCCCTCCCCCCATCAACAAAATAGGAGAGAAGGAAGGAAAGGGGACAAAGGAAAAGAGGAGATAAAGGGAAGGGAACAAAGAGGAAGAATAACAGAAAAGAAGGGGGATATCAGTTGCAATTTTCCCGCCAACAACGTGTGGATCGGGGGGGGGAGGGGGGGAGCAAAAGGCTCTTGCACCCCCCCAGCAAACCTAAAAGAGAGTCAAGGTAGGGAAGGGGTAGGGAAAGAGGAGAACAAGGGAAAGAACAAAAAAGAAAAGAAGAAAGGTAAAGAAGATCAGTTGCGATTTTCACAACAAGGTGTAGATCTGGGGGAGGGGGAGGGGCTCGGGAGGAATCCCCCCTCCCCAATAAAATTTGATACCGGTGATTTACAAATGTTGCTGAAATGACGTAAGTTTCTGAAATTTGTCTTCACTTTTTAGTAAATTATACTTTGTTACGCGTTTGTTGGCAAATGACAAATTCCTAAATTTACAGTCGGGCAAGAAATATGCTTATTTAGAGGCCTACATGTCAGGGCCCGCGAAAGAAAGAATAGTGACCTTTCAGCGTCACAAAAAATTGCTCATCTGATCGTGATTAAGCACCTAAAACCACTGAGTTTCTGGGGGTTCAGCCCCCTGTACCCCCACGCCAATTGGTGACCTGCTAGTGTCATGAATAAGGTATCAAAATATGCTCATCTAATTGTATTTAAATGTCCATATCCCCTGAGCTTTCGGTGGCTGCGCCCTTTGATCCCCCCCGGGGCTTTGCGCCCTAGACCCCACGCCAATTTATACTACGCTCTATATGATCGTAAATACTTAAGCCTCCCCCTCCCCCAACCCACTTTGAAAAACTTTCAGCGGGGCCTGCATGTAAGAGTGGGGTGATGCGGATTTTTGTTCTATGCCTGCCCCCCCCCCATTTTTTTGTTTAATCATTACGCCACTGCTGGTCACCATTACGTACCAATATTTGGCTTGCATAATTTGAAATTTGCCCCCCCCCCCCAAGAAATCCTGGATCCGCGCCTGCTGGACTAAGGGACCTATGTGTAGAGTCAGGTGTCATTGCTATTGCTGTGTCTGTCTTGTCGTGCTCAGTGTCCCATGGCTCCGGCTAAGCCCAATGGGCCCATAACATTTGATTTAAATGACAAGCGGTGAAAATGTCTAGGGCCGCAGAGATTTTTTTAAAAATATTTTTGTCACTGTGCCCTCATCGTTTCCATTCCGACTCCATACTGGTTCCTTACCGCTTACAACGTGCTCGTACCAGCTAGTGTCACCGTGTTGGCCTTTAGCTCGCCATGCAGGTCTCACCAGATCCCCATCAGGTGGGTACCTGCTGCTTACCGCCCGGAACGCAACCATAAAAGGGCCGTTCGCTGAACGTTGGCTTGGCCTTGAAGACGTCACACATGGTATAAAAAAAGCTGGGCACTTATACCCTAGCTACCGGTCACACTTCAGTTCTCGTGTTCACGGATGTACGTCTTCATCGTTCTTCTCAACAATTATTCATAAATCTTCATAATTCTTCATAATGCCTACACATGGAAGCAAGGGCGGCAGAGCGACTAACAAATTAGAGGGGGGCCAACAAAAAGGGCACCTACAAGGGGGCACTTTATTAAAGTAATAGGTGCACTTGTCAAAGTAAAAGGGGCAATTTTCCTATGTACAAAGGGGCACTTCTGGGGTACTTCAAAAATGGGGTGGGGGCATTGTGTACACCAGCCCCCCCCCCCCCCCCCATCGCAGCGGCGCCTCGACATGGAGGGAAAGTAGGGGGGTAAAGCTAGGATGCTCGATCCGCAGGAAACAACAGAGGAAGCATTTTTTTACAGTGAAATATGAAGTTACGGTGTCTGGCACGGTTTCTAAACGGGCACAATGTAAAACATGGCAACATGCAGCTAGGCCGGTATTGAGACGTTATGAGGATGGTGGAGTTGTAAGATGACGTTATTAGGTCGTTAAAAGAGCAGTTGACCGTTAATGATCGGTGAGCCGGTATGAGGCGGTGGGTCAACGATGAGCGAACGGTGAGAGCCCGACGAGAACCTGTAACGAGGTCGGTATACAGTAACAGCCCGCGTTGGACAAAATATGACACATCGTCACCGTTCTCACTGCCCCACGAACGGGTCCATAACGGCCTTGTACCAGCCCATCGTCCTTATATACCGTCCTCTTATAGTCCTCATACCGGGTTCTCACCGTGTGCCACCGCTTGTATCCACACGGCGAAAGTTTTGGGCATGCCCACAACTTTTGCCGGGTCTCACCTGGTCTCTTTGGCCACTAACAGGCCCTTACCGTGCATGGTCACCGCGATCACTCAACGTCCCGCCGTGTGCCCTCATCGTTTTTCACCGACAACACAGAATTTACCACACGGGAGGCTTTGCCGGCGCCATGGGACAGCTAATTTTAATAGCAAGAAGCTGACCTGCTTTCTGAGAAGTCTGGCTGGACAAAGAACCGCATCGGGTACATTTATGTTTGCAAACTAGCAAGCTTTTTGGGTGAAGATGTCTGCCAGGCTCTAACCCCTGCCTTTACTGGCTGCGACATTATAGTGCGTTTGCAGGACGTGGACAGCTGGGTGCACTGAAGCTCTTGACTTTCCAGCATTTTGGTGAAGAATGGGATGTTTCAACAAACCTAATTGACAAGATACAAGAGTTTGTGTGTCGAAATGTATGCATTCACATCCACAATCTGAGACGGGATCAATGAACTCCGCTACCATCTCTTCTAAGCAAAACGAGGAGAGGTAGAATCCAGCCAGCTACCTCCATGCAAAGACTCTTTGCGCATGCATGTACTTCACGCGAACTACCAGGCTGCAATATGGCGAGGATGAAAATACATGTAGTACATGTAGATATTGCTTTCTTCCTTCTTGTCAATTTAGGATAAGGACAAAGAAAGGTTGTTGCAAACAAAAGAAGAGTCGGTGACCTGTGATTATGTGTGATCTATTTACCACAAGCAGAGGCGGCCCTCCCGGGAGGGCAAGGGGGGCACAGTGCCCCCCCCCCACTTATTCAAGCACCCGAAAAGTGCCCCTTTTTACATAGGGAAAATGCCCCTTTTACTTTTTAAGAAGTGCCCCTTTTTACATAGGAATAGTGCCCCTATTAATTTGTAAAAGTGCCCCTTCCCCTTTTCAACTCTGATAAGTGCCCTTGTATTTGGACACGTGCCCCTTTTCCTTCGACAAGTTCCCATTTTCTTTTGCAATAAGTGTCCATTTTCCATTCTCATAAGTGCCCTTTTTAATCTCTAGTAAGTGTCCCCCAATTAGGTACGAGAAGTGCCTCTTTTCACTTTTGATAAGTGCCCCCTTCACCTCTGATAATTGTCCTATTTAATTATGAGAGGTGCCTCTTTTACTTTGACAAGTGCCCCTTTTCCTTTGTAAGAAGTGCCCCTTCCTCTCTTAATAACCACCCCCATTTTAACTCGGATAAGCGCACCTTATATTTTCACATGTGCCCTTTTCCCTTTCTAATAAGTGCCCCTTTTCCCAATGATAAGTGCCCCATTAAAAAAACAGCCCCTTCCACTTTTCATAAGTGCCCCTTCTCTGGTAAATGACCCTTTTCAGGTACGAGAAAATACTCCTTCAAACTTCAGATAAATACCCCCTTCACCTCCGATAAATGCCCCTTTAACATCTGATCGATACCCATTTTCTTACAACTAATGCACATTTTCCTTTATTACAAGTGCCCCTTTTTCATTCACATAAGTGCCTCTATTCATATCTGGTCATTGCCCCTTTTCAGATGCGATAAGTGCCTCTTTTCACCTCTGATAAATTCCCTTTTAACAATGATACGTGCCCCTTTTCCTTTCCAATAAGGGACCTATCCTCTTTTCATAAATCCCCCGTTCAAAATCTGATGGGGGCCTCTTTTCCGTCGACAAATGCCCATTTCCTAGTCTTATGACTCACCTTTTTCATCCCTGTAAGAAGTGCCTCATTTTCACCTGTGATATTTACTCTTTGTACTTTGGTACATGCTCCTTTTCTTTCTTGATAAGGTCCCCCTTTCCTCTCATCATTAAACGCGCCCTAGCTAATTTCAAGCGACTAAGAGCAATTTCCCCCAAAGATCGCTCGCTACGCTCGCACGCATCTATAGATGATATACTTTAATATGTTACTTATCACAGGTCTTTTCACTCTTTCGTTATGAGAATGTGCTTATATCCCCATTAGGATTGGGTTTTTCCTCTTTGTAAGATGTAATTTATCGCACTGCGACCTCACACATCTTACAATTTTTACTCGCTCGCTTCGCTCGCTCGCAAACAATTTTTTAGAAATTCAAACCCAACTGCAAAGCAATATCTTGTATGGTGTATAAAGTGAAACAAATATTGAAATCATCCCCGATAATTGTAATTACAATATACCAATGTCTAAACAATTGTATATTTTCGCTGTGAGATTTCCCTTTGTAGGTGCCCTTTTTATCCAGAAAGTGCCCTTTTTTCTTGGTGCCCCCCCCCCCACTTTGGAAGTCGCTCGGCCGCCCCTGACCACAAGTCACCAGTATCTAATTGACAAATAAGCTGCCATTAGCAAAGTCATGGTGACAACTTAGGGTATAGGCTTAAAATTCCAGATCACATGGAAAGGACACTTGTAGGTTAAACTCGAATATGTACTAGATATATTTTATCAGTTACATCATTTTGAACAATTAATGTAAAGTCTCAAAGGCATATACATGTTGTTTTTTGGGCTTAGAGAATGTGAATTGAATTGTGTCCAAATGGACTACTTAAATTCAATCACACCTTTCTTGTCAAAGAGAGTAAAAAAAAAATAGGAAAGGGAGGATGTGACAAAATAGTTTCTGAGACTTCGTGCAAACCGCCTGTAATATTTCTGCACAAAGAAGGCGTTTTGATAAACAGACACAAATTTTCTGGCATTCATATTTACCTTTGACTCAATTATTCTTATTTTGCTCGAAATATTCTTCAGGACAGTTTTGATACAATAGCAAACAAAATAATGAGGTGGATGATATGTGCTGGTTCCAGCACTGTATACAATCAAAGGAAGTTTTCTGGCATCTAATGTAGTCAACACAATGTTATATATTTCTAAACCCTAAGAAACAGCTTGTAATATGCAGTGGCAGAATACTTTTATGGTAATTTTGCTCTGATTTTATGCAAATGTATGAAAATAGCGGTGATGTTCGTTGATCGTTTGTTTCGTTTCGTTTATTTCCATTTCCAACAAAATAAATAAAGTACATGGGATTGCATTGTACATAGTAAAACAATGAAACTTAACATTATATTTGTAATTGGTCCACAGTGTACAACAGACATATCAAACAGGTTGGTCATGGAGGGGACTGCTGAAAAGCTGGGCTTGCAGATTGCAGTCCCCTATAACTTATATAAAAAAAGTAGTTGCAAAAATAGTATATCAATGATAAAGGAACGCTCAAATACACAACCAAATAGACATAACATAGAAGGAGTGAAAGGGACAGGGAAAGAAGGTAGACAAGGAACGAGAGAGAGCAGGGCTCTTACCTTTAACACACATAACACAACACGGGCCGACTGGCATACGGATGGCCAGTACAAAATGAATCAAAATATATATTGAAAAGTTAAATAAATTTAAATAGGGAAAGCTAACGCTTGATAATTACGCAAACAAGATTTTTTTAATTTGAATTTAAAAGAATTTAAACTGGAAGCATTCTTGATGCTAACATCAAGAATGGTCCATAGGTTCGGGCCTGCGTAAGTGAATGTGGATTTAGCAAGTAAAGTTCTAGTTACTGGCAGATGAAATTCGTAAGATTGGCGCGTAGGGTATTTGTGTATAGTTTTATTTTTGATGAATATTAAATTGAAGGCTGAGGGTAGCGTATTATTATTTAACTGGTACATAAACTGACCGAGGCTATAACGATATAAATCATTTATTTTCAACACATTATTTTCAACAAATAAAACGTCAGTATGGGATCTCCAGGAAGTGTTACAAATAACACGCATAGCTTTTTTTTTGTAGAAGTAATATTCTATGAAGATAAGAATCGTATGTATTACCCCAAACAATAATACCATAATTTAAGTAGGGCAAAATTAATGTCGAGTAAAGCATTAGTAGGGAGGAGGTTGGCAGAAAAAACTTAACCTTATTTACAATCCTATGTTAATGTCCAAAATTACATGTCCTATACTAATGTCCAAAATAATGCTTTAGCTGTGCTCCCTGTGCCTGAAAACCTGGGTATAGACATCAACATGAACTTTCAACACCTCTCTAGCTATCCCAAGATATAGCCAAATTGTGGCATATCGTACCCTACAGGGCATCTTGTTAACTCTAATTCATGTTGCCATGGTAACAATGGGAAGGTACTATATAACATATTCTTTGCTTAATATATGATATATTAGTCATATAGTTTTTCAATAATTTGGAAAGGGGACTTTAACTTGTCTTGAATGAGCATATTGTCTAACAATTACTGCAGTGAAATTACTCCAAAATCCTTGATTTTAGGCTATTCTGGGGTCGTTACCATGGCAACCGTTATAAATGGTAATGTAATTTGCATTTCATTACTTTTCTTCATGGTGAGGTATTCTAAACTTTCATTCTCTGGGCCTGAAAACCAGGATATAGACACCAAAATGAACTTCCAACACCTCTCCAATGCCAACATATAGCCCAAATATGGCATATAGTACCATACAGGGCATCTTGTTATAAACTCTAATTCATGTTGCCATGGTAATAATGGAAAGGTACTATATAGCATATTCTTGGCTTATATGATGTATTAGTCATATAGTTTTGTCATTATTTTGGAAAGGGGGCTTTAACTTGTCTTGAATGAGTATATTGTGTAATATAATACTGAAAATACTCCAAAATTCTTGATTTTGGGCTATTCTGGGGTCGTTACCATGGCAACCGTTATAAATGGTAATGTCATTTGCATTTCATTACTTTCCTTTATGGTGAGGTATTCTAAATTTGTAAATTTTTACGCATTCAAGAGTGTTTTTATAATTTGTATATGACTTTAACTGTTTCTTTGAATAATACCTGTTTTATTGTTGTGTTGCCATGGAAACTGCTGATTATACGATTTAGCTGTCCATTCGGAAATGCTATCATAACTTTTTGCACGTATATATGCCCAACAAACAAAAACAAAGTACAAAGGTTTTGCCACCTCTGGTGGTACCAATATCTGGTCTGGCCCATGGACTATTTCATGTACTTCGTATTCAAGACGAGTGGTCAGCGTGATGATACCGAAATACGTGACACCGAGCCGATCTTTCAGGCGAAGGCGTAAGGTGCGATATAAGGGGTGTTGATCATGACATTTTAAGTTGCTAAAGATGAAGATTGTTTTATAGTTAAAATTAGTTAACCCTTTCCCCTACAAAAATAGGTTAATATTTGTACCCCAAACTGGCAGAAGAACAACGCTTATGAGGGTACTAATAGAAGCTCACATATGTTATCCTTATGATGACATTATACCACAATTTTGTCTTACTTTGAGTATGATAGGGGTGTGGTGTCCGGACACTCAACCAAGATAAAGCCTTCTCTTCTGATTTCGGAAGTAACGAACAAATATTCATCAAATAGCGCTGACCATCATGAATATTATTCTTTATAGTATTGTCCAACATCAATGTAAGTCTTTGAAAATTTATGAAATATTGCTTGTAAACTTCTTCAAATTGCTGTTTTAACATCAATTGTCGGGACACACATTTGAAAATCTACACATTTCATAAAGGTGTGGTGATACCATTTGAGATGCCTGTTGATAATTGGCATCTTAACCTCCGACGTTTGTCAATAAGAATGATAATTGGCATTTCCATATCAAAATTTCGCGGGAGGTGACACACATGTAGTGATTTTGTTTTCATCGATGCATGGCTATAAAGAGCACCAGTCTGTCATACTGTAGAAGAAAAAACAGCAGCCGAGAAAGAAGATAATCAATATAGCAATTGTTAATCCATTGGAGGGATGGAAACAGAACCCAACGAAGCATTTTAAAAATACAAAAAGCCCCTCATTACCATGTCCCTCGGAGAGGACCTAAAGCCGTCGGCCGTCTGGCTGCTTACTTACAAGCATTTATGCTTTCTTACCAGTCAGGTAAAATATCCACCACCACATTCAATTACAATTACAATCTGAGCATTTTTTCTTCAGTAATACCCTAATAAACCTGAAACCTTAATTTTCCCCTTGTTTTTCAGAATCCTTGATTCTCCCCTGTTTTTCTCCTACGCCCCTCCCCCGCCCCTCCCCCGCCCCTATCATAGCCCATTTATATGATCATCACGCCTTCCTACCCTCTTCATTGTACTGTTTGACCTACCCCAACTCCGCTGCATCAAATTTTCATTTCGGCGCAGCCTCACAGAGAGAAGAGAGAGAGAGAGAGAGGGATGGGGGAGAGAGAGAGAGAGAGTGAGAGAGAGGGGGAGGGAGAGAGTGAGAGAGATGGAGAGAGAGAGAGAGAGAGAGAGAGAGAGAGAGATGGGTGATGGGGGAGGGAGGGAGAGGTACAGTGATGAAGAAGAAAAATCATTTCGACGAAGCCTCACAGAGAAGAGAAATAGAGATTGGGAGAGAGAGAGAGAGAGAGAAAGAGAAAGATAAAAAAATGCGGAGATGAAAAAAAAAAAATCGTGTTTTCAGTTTATATCACAAACAAGGAGCTCCTTTAGAAAAACTGATTATTTTTCTGATCCCGCGCGCAGTCGCTAGCGACATTATTCGTAACGAGAGGGAGAGGCTCAGCCTTGTAGTGCAACAATCGATAAAGTCACTGGGATAGATGGTTTTTTGATGGTAAAAACCCAAAATATCCCTGATGTTTCTTCTGATATCTTATTGAGGAGACCGTGCGGAATATACGTGTAGATAAGAAGGTGCTCGGACCTGTTGATTTGGTAAGTGAAAATGTTTATTGATCCTTCGTTGTTTTCGTTTTTAAGCAAGAAAATGTGACTCTTACTCTTAGAACATCTTTTGTTCATGGGTTTGTTTGTTAGTTTTAAATTATATGTTTGAAGCTTTTGATAATTATATGACTTTGATTTATCCATTTTTCCGAATACGAATGTTTTTTGAGCGCTTTTCAAAAATGTCAATGTCTGCATCAACTCCAATCCCTGGACCTCCACATTGAACCCTCCACGATTGAACGTGACAATCACAATCATTTTGGTTTTAGAGCATAATGCTAAGAGGTAAAATGCAAGAAAATTTGCGAACTTCGATTGAATTTGGTGATAATGATTCTTCTAATCATTCTTATCCATGTAATCATTTGATATCAGTAACCAGTCATTGTCAATCTTTATAAATTATCCCTCGTTTAAGGGATAATCTCATATAA
Source organism: Strongylocentrotus droebachiensis (assembly GCA_035222895.1). NCBI lineage: Eukaryota > Metazoa > Echinodermata > Echinoidea > Camarodonta > Strongylocentrotidae > Strongylocentrotus > Strongylocentrotus droebachiensis. The sequence continues at coordinate 31,875 of JAVYIG010009249.1, read as the reverse complement.
TTCAGTTTCTCCGATTATCTTAATTTTTTTTTTCTCGGATCAATAATTCTCTTGATTAACACTCGGATCGCAGTAATTATGCGCCGCAATACTAACATGAATCGGGGTTTCCCCCTTATTGATCACCATTGACAGGGCAACTTGAATACAAAGAATATCAATAACTCTTTTCCGGTCACCCCAGTTAATTCAGTTTTTAATCGGGTTCACTTTTATCAACATCAATGTGACCTACATCTTTAAACAAAAAACATACATTTGAAAATAGATTCGATTTTATAACGAATAAATTCATAGCCGTATGCAAAATTAAAATTGCAAACCAAAAAGAAAGAAAAACATAAAGAGAAATATAGTAAAGTAAAAACACATAAAAATCCAAGGTCCAATTATCGATACTTAGATACTTGGTAGCATGGTAATAACAGCTCAGTAAGGGGGACCCATAAACAAATCAAATATCGTGCGTTTGATACGTATCATTTATCTGTCTATTGACTGTAATATTATCTACTTTTCGGCTGGGCTCTGTAAGGACCGTTAAGATGTGACGTGGCTATTAAAACTACGGCCGTGTTTTGTTACGATGACATAACGTGTAATACCCGTTACATATCTGAATATTATATTACACAGCTGAGTGAATACGCACATCGGCTGTCTTGGGCGCATTTTCTATTCTTTATTTACTCAAAAAACATGAATATAAAATAACCGCGTCTTTTTTTTGTGCGGCGGTCTACCGCGTCATATTTTCTGAAGGAGCAAAATTCGTATGCATAAAACGACCGTTGTGCAATGGCAATCTGTGTGAAGCGGTTTCTATCATTATGATCTCGTCATGTACTATCCCTGAACTTCCAAATCATGTTGTAGGTCTGTGATTTAATGACTTTCTTACATGTGCCTCATACCAAATACCCGAGGACATGCTTGGGGCTTACACAATGAGGGTGGTTGATAGCTTGCGAGAGTGAGTGTATATATATAGCCACCAATAAACAGCCCCCAATTTCGTATTTTTCTTACGAGGAGGCGCGATAGCTCAGTTGTTAGAGCAGTGGTCTGAATATTCAAATTTGAGTTCTCTTCGAAAAGTGGTCTTTTATTATTATTTATTTTGTGCATAATTACATCCTAGAATTGAACAAGACTCACATTGCTCTCTCTCTCTCTCTCTCTCTCTCCCTCACTCACTCTCTATCTCTCTCTCCCCCCCTCTATCTCCATTCTCATTTTCTCCACACTATACTCTCATCTCCCATCCCCTCTCTATATACATTATACTCTCCTCCACCTCCCCTTTTCTTCCTCACTTCTCTCGCTCTCTCTCTCTCTGTACCCTTTCTTAGTTTCCCTCCCCTCTCTCTTTACCCCCTCCCTTCCACCTCATTTATTTTCATTCTCAGACACACACACATACACACAAAATCACGCTCCCAAATTTCTCAATTTCGTTCTGTGCCCTTTAATTGATACATCCAAATCCTCGATATTTTTTTCGGAGTGAAATTTAATAAAACTGTAGGTTCTGGCAGTTTGATTTGTTTTCCTGTTCGATATTTTGTTCCATCTTGGTGCCCACCCAATTCCGGTCACCGTTCTCATTCTTTCTCGCCGATAAATATTCCCCCTTGAATCCCTGAAAAATATACTTTTATGACAGTATACAAATAATACACATCAGTGAGGGCATTTCAAAGAATTACCCACACGAGGTACCTTTGGAACAGTCTAACACGCCCAAGGCAATAGCCGAGGGTGTTTGGACTGTTTTTAAGGTACCGAGTGTGAGTAATTTTACTAATGCCCGAACAAAATGATGTGTATTTTTTGTTTTATAAGATTATGTTTTATTTGTTTTATAAAATGATGTTTTATAACATGATTTTGAGAATGACCGGTCATTACCATTGGATAACGACCGGTCATTAACCAAATTACGCGTAAGGCAAAATACACGCCTGGTCACGTGTACGCTTTCAACCAATCATTTTATTAGGATCCACGTCATCATCTTATAAGAAGTCTTATTCTTATTCTTCTCAGCATAATCCTAAACACTTCCACCTTGGGACAGGCTTTTAAACCGAGCAAATATTATTATGTAGTAAATATTCTCCTTTGTCACACTAACATAATCCATTATCGATGAATTAAATAATAATATTCAACCTCCATCGCCGTATTTGTGCTCTGATTCGATGAAATAAACGCTTGATACTGTATCTGAATATGAAATATTTGGCTTAAAAAACTGTTTTAGGATGTCAATGTTTGTTTTGAAATCGGTAATTTTTTTCAGTCCAAAGTGTTTCGATCTTTTGAAAAAAAATACTAAAGTAGACAAGTTGATATATGATCGACTTAAGACACGTTGACCAAATACTGACACAAATTCAGAGAAACGTGGATTCGGGGGAAGGCGAGATGCATATGCCCCTATAATGAATTATTTAATTTTTGTAAAAGATTATCATGCGCGATTGATGTATTTGCCCCCTTCTCCGCTCTTTAACATCACTGCTCACCGGTTTCCAGTAAAGCGTTGTACGCATTACAGCAAAGCTTCTTTTTCTTGTTTTGTCTGAATATAAACGTATGCAAATTAAGCGTCCACGTACCTCTCAAGTGTGAAGTCCATCGATGACGACGTGCCCGTTGATTTACTATCAGGTCGTGACCTTGTCACTGGATATGATTTATGGAGCGCTTCGAAAATGGGATACGAACTATTTATGTCTCTCACACCTGAAGCAAATTTGTTGTGAGATTGCAATGTTGCAGGCGAAGCATGACAGTGAAATATTTACATCTATATAGAGTGTAGGGGAACAGTGGGAGTGGGTGATATATTGATATATATGTAAAGAGATAGATAGAGAGAGATGGAGAGAGAGAGAGAGAGAGAGAGAGAGAGAGAGAGGGGAGAGAGGGAGGGAGAGAGAGAGAGAGAGAGGGAGGAAGAAAGAGAGAGAGAGGAATAGAGAGAGAGAGAGAGAGAGAGAGAGAGAGAGAGAGAGAGTATTTAAGAGAAAATGTGATATTTAAGACATTGGATGGGGACGAAGAATTACAAAGAATAAGAAATATTCACCTTAATTCCCGTATATCGTTGATGAAGGAAATATATTACAAGTTTTATCTATCTATCTATCGGAAGAAAACTCCAGTGTAACTACTCTAAACGTTCGTTAAAAAGAACAAAATAACACAAATTAAAACCAGTGGTCATTTTTTCTAGCGAGTTTATCCCAGTTTTTGCAGCATCCCATGTTTGGACAATGGAACATACCGCCACCTGCCGGCCTATCATTTAACATCATCCTCATTATCAATTCTCCATCCTTCTTGCGGCTGAATCTACTCCAAATTCGGTCTCAATCCCCAGCAGAGTGTCTGATCTGCAAGACTACGAAGACTCCACTGTCTACTGCACTCCATTGACCCTGTACTATAGCCGATGTTGACACAGACAGAGGCTGTCAAAGCTTGTCTAGACTCAAGGCTTTCTAATGTTGTGTTTAACTGTCAAAATAGAGTCTGCGCCTTCAGACTATGTTACTCCACCAGTTAAATGCCACTGGTGTGTTCCATCTACATAGATACCACGTCTCATCTCGAATAATGGAAGTGGATAAGAACGAGAGAGAAAAAAGAGAACGAAAATATGCCAATAAAATAATCCAATTAGCGGGCGAGTAATCCAATACTGGGGATCGCTTTAGCGCGCCGGCTAAGGGTTACAGGAAATTAATTTGGGCGAAGACGATTTTTTTTTGGGATGCAGATCGAGTTAAAATGGTGTGCAATGGGTTCGTTTGAGGACCATTTTGGTGGCGTGTCAAGTATGAATATCATTAAGATCGGAAGATAATTCTTTGAAAGGGTGCTTTTGAAATACTTGCGACGATACGACTACGAGGTCTGTCCGAAGATATATCGGTCTTTATAAAGGCCCCATTTAGTGAAGACAAGAGTAGCAGAAGTATGGAGGGAATTATATAAATACAGTACCTTTCTTTTAATTTTTATTTACATACTGCATTATAAAATTGATTTTTGACAAATTTCCACATTCATGCACATGAAATGCATGTGTGAAAAGGTGATTTATAAAGCATTATCAAAACCAATTTAAAAAAAAACTGGAACAAAGGAATTATCTATGCTAGTACGGAGGATATTACAGCACATCTCTTGGAACATAAAATTGTAAACAAACAAAAAATGCCAGAAAGCGATGTCTGAAGCTTTACTTCGGAAGATTAAAAACACACTAAATAACATCCGAACACATAAACGAATTCAAATGAAAACAAACAACTGCACATATAAAAAGACTGCAACATACAAAACTTGAAATTGAGATTGTGACCGGTGATCTACATTACTCTCCACCTCCCTACAGATCTTTACAAATCTTCATTAACAGCAAAAAGAAAAATAAAACTTTTTGGAGCCTAGAAGTCTTGGGTTTTTACTATTCGTCCTATGATTTCAATGTTATACATTTCTTATACTACGGTATATTGGCGACAATACTCAACTCATAACAAACAAAATCACAAGCTATATGGGTTTGATTACAATGTTTCATGCCAAAGCATGGCCGACTCTTGATTGATTTGAGGCTGTAAATAAGAAACATGGCCATGACTTATTTCTGATTATGTTACATTTATCAAAACTGAAGAAGGCTTTTAAAGTGTTGGCATGGATTAGTAAACAGTGTTGAAACACTTGACATTTAAGAAGAAAGGCATGTATGAAGAAAAAGCAACTTGCTTTCAATTAATCTTCCAGAGTCTGAAGTGTGTGGCAAATGTTAGGGCATTATAGGCCTTATATCAATACTTCATATTTATGTAGGCTCCATTGTTTTGGTTTTTTGACATGAGGTCAACAATCTAAATAATGTATGTAAACTGGATTATTATGTATATCATCATCATCATCATCATCATAATCCTCCTCGTTATTTTTATCATTATAAATATTATTATCATTAATATTATTATTCTTGTCGCTATTGTTATTATGGACTGGTTATGACATTATTATATTTATTACGGGAATCCATTTGAATATCATGAAATATAAAGAGAAATATTGAATATGATGAGAGGGGTAACATAACTACATGTGTTCTGTCCATGGCTATGCAGTATTCAATTAGAAATCCCGATATTAAAGATAGGCCATGCTTGGATCGGATAGTAATTTATTCTTTCGATATTTCTGACCATTGCAGGGACCAGAAAAGTGAAACAATGTAATTTTCAATCATTTACATAAAAGCATAATATCCATATACACAAGAAAGACCACCAACAAAAACCCAGACCCATTTCAGTTCCCCCTTTGCCCAAGCACAATGTGCTCCACATTCGAACCTCCTACATAATACAGATGCTCAGTATACATTTACATTTTTGTTTTAGTATACAGATCATGCTCCTCAAATAGGCAATGAAAGCTGGCAGGACCAAGAATAAATTTGGCGGCAGCCAATATGTAGGTCACACAAATATCATCACAAATCAACGTCCGGCGCCTTTTTTTTCTCAGAAGATATTATGACCTTCCGAACTCGGCGTTATGAAATTATTCGGGGTACTTGAACAGGTTTCTGATGATAAAGTAATGCTTTCCGACCTTTTTATGATTGCTTTTATGTCGGAAGTTATCCCCTTATATTTGAAATTTCGGCGAAACTGGAGTGTGTTGTTGGGGTTGTGAAATTAAGTTTGGCTTTTTAATGATCTGAAAGCGTTTTTGGCAACGGATTAGAATTAAATAAAGAAAGCTTTAAAAATAACAATTCTTTAGGATACTATAGGTTATATTTGTAAATCAAAATAATGAAAGTGATGCATAATCTGCATTGCAAACAAAAGGGGAAGGGTCGTACAATAACACGACATCCATTCAAAGGCATTAATATTGGGTAAAAACAAAGTGTTTGATCAACCTATTATTGTACATTTTCTGTTTCTGTTTCCATTTCCACTGTATCTATCTATCTTTCTATCTATCTAACTATATATCTCAATCTATTTCTCTATCTAACAATATATATATAAATATTTATTAGTTTATCTCCGTCACTCTCTCTCTTTCTCTCTCTCCCTCTCCCCTCTCTCTCTCTTTCTCTCTCTCTCTCTCTCTATTATATATTATGTATAACTACAATATATATGTCTATATCTCTCTATCTAACTATATGTATTTGTCTATCTGGCCATTTATCCACAGTGTATCTATCTATCAATCTATAAATCTATATCTATATCTCTCTGCAAGTATATTTACCTGTCTGTCTATTACAAGATCCCCTTTCATTTGATCAATATGCGTGGATACAACAAGCCTAAACAATTATATTCCACTTGCCCGCTTACTAAAATTGTCGTGACTTGAAAATATATCAACAAATCGTATCCTTATACCCGGGGGGTAAGTCTTATGAGTTAGTGTAGGGTGTATTGGCTGTAATAGGAAAAGTGATAAACATATATTATATTTGAGTATAGAGGTAGCATGAGGAGTACAAAATAACACTTCTTTCTGAAATCAAGCGAGAAATGGTTTTGACTCGTTAGGACGTGCCGGAGGCGAAATGATGACGAAACGAGACGATAAGTAGGACGTGTGACAGATATGAGAGGATAGGTGCTTGATTCAAAGAGAGAGGAAAGACAGAGGCGAAGATAAAGTACTAGGTAGACAGATAGAATATAAATAAAAAGAAAGGAACTAGATAGATAGATTGACAAACAGATATATATATACATATAAATAAAAAGAAAGAAAGACAGATAGAGAGAGAACAAAAAGAGAGAGAGAGAGAGAGAGAGAGAGAGAGAGTGGCGCACACACACGCGCACACATACACATACAGATAGAAAGAGATAGAGACGGAGAAACGAGTAGTATATGAAAGAGTTTTGTAAAATGAGAGAGAGAGAGATTTAAAAGATAATGACAATGGCCATTGATCAAAGCTAAATCTGCAATCATAGACAGAGGGGCTCGGAATTGTTTAAAGTTCATAAAATGTAGTTAGTTTCCAAAAATACAAAGGACTTTACCATACCTAATATGCAAATGACACATTTACCACTGACTAGTGTATTCTTGCATTATTGATATACTTGTGTCATCAATTAATGCATCGTTTGACTTTCACTATTTTACTCCATGTCTAATATTTTGTGTCCAGGATTTACTATTAAATGGACCTTCAGATGGACAACAGTCGAATAATCATTAAAAAATCCACGAAAAATCAATAAATGGAGCATCCGGGATTTGTTTTGGCTTGTCCAGAAGTGACACAGGGGGGCAATGCTCGAATAAGGTCATTGAAAAGGCCTGGATAAACAAAGCAACCCACTTAGGCAAATAATTATTGCAACACTCAATTATCCTGCCTTTAGCATTATAGAGCATGGACCTACTTCGTAGCAGGTCCATGGTTAGATGTCGCCAGACAGCGTTATATATTGCGTTATTTATTGAGTGCTTGCATGCGCCAATGGTTTAACGTAATGCTATACTGTTCATAACATTCATGTATTGTAGGATGTGAATCTCAGTCTCTCACATCCACAACACACTACGCGATCTGGCTTTCAAAGAAATTATATTCGATAGGAAATCTCATCATCTTCCTGCTTAAACTTCTAAATAACAATAAGAATGCTAACAACCGGAATCTTAGTGCATTGAACTCTTCCAATCAGAATAAAAGGCGAATCGGCTACAAATCGTAATCGATCGCACAACTGGTCTGACGTCATTTCGATTCTCAGCTTCGATTTAATTTTTCCTCTTCCAAGGAAACATGAAATCCCTTAAAATTTACATTTTTTAACAATATGACTCTTCAGATCCTCGGTCATTATGATTTTTGATTTAAGAATGTTCGTATTAAATGCTATTGCAAATTTGTCAAAAGTCAGATCGTAGTCTGATCGTATTGTGTTCGGTGGCCTGAAGACCTCGGCAGTCCCAGTCGCAGTGATACGTCAGCGCATGACGCATCTATCGCTCGGATGATGGTAGCTGGCGGGGTTTCCACATTCAACAGCACTTTGACTATTCGACACGCGTGAGTTAAACCAGTCGTTCTCTTTTGATCATTAGGGACTTTTAGATTTGCGTGGACTGATACGTGTGACGTCCATTTAAGGCAGTGCATTAAAAGGACGTCGATCGTAGCAATCCCTATTGTCTTCGTGCGAATCTAAAAGTCCCTATTATCATGCACATCAACTTTGGGAGCTATGTCTTTTAGAGTTTCAGAACTTTATGAAGCTCTTTGTTACGTGCGCGACCTTCACGTTCAAACGCCTGTGCAAATTCTTGATACTATCTTCATACTTTACAATAAAATAATGCAGAATGCTATGCCGGTCACGCTGATCTCTCGAGTCCAGATCTCTCTTTTACTTTGGAGTCGAGGAATCCTTGAACGAAAGAGATACCAAGACTAAACATCGGCATGGCTTTCATGAACTCACAGCCCTCAAGCGATAAATATGTGCTTTATCTTTGCAGAATTATGAGTGTTTAGAGGAGATGAGAGGGAATTTCTTCATCGTGATTTGACATTTACAGTTCACGGAGTAGTGTGTGTCTACGCATCCCCTATGCTCCGCTCATTGAGGGGTCACTGAAACGGGTGTGGGGGGGGGGGGGGGGAAGGAACCAGTCTAACTCGGAAAATGAAATGCAAATTAAGAGACATTACTTAGGGGGCGGGAAGTGGTCCAGCCGTCTCCTTTTCTAATCCTTCCCGTTCTCCCTTCGTCCTTACTCCACTTTCTCGCTTTTTCTTTCTTATTACTTTACGCCAGTGCTTCAACCCGTGTACCCTTGCATGGTATAGGAAGGGAGAGAGGGAGGGAGAAGGGTGTAAGAGGGAGGGAGTGAAAGCAGGAGGGAGGGAGGGAGGGAGGGAGGGAGGGAGGGAGGGAGGGAGGGAGAAGGGTATAAGAGGGTGGAATATGGAGAATCGAGTACATGAATGAAACAGATCGGCGCCTGATTAGAAGGTTTGGGGCATCTCTGGTGCAACCTTCTTTCCTAAGATTTCGGAAACCTTTTCGTTTCTCTCCCACAATCCTTTCTGCTGTGCCTCGGCTCCACAGGCAACATGAATGCCCACATATTAACAGCAACCGCCTACAATTGCACTTCAGAAACATGCCCCAATATTAAACTTTCATAATATACGGCCCACTTTAGTTGGGTGGCGGTAACCCAAACCGTTAGAGTTTGCTCACTTCTTCACTTTGTAAATGTCCCATGGGGCGAGTGGAGCCCAGTGAAGTGTTTAGGACATGCAAACGAATACAAGATGAGGATTTATGGGAACCAAAAGAGATTAGACGAAACTGTCAGAAGCATGCGCCAACGTCCAAACGATACGTTATCGAGATCTTTTTCAGCCTTATCATACTTATGTTACAATATGAAATCATCACAATATATGAGGTTTTTTGTGCTCATTCTAAGCTATACCGAACAATAAATACACAGGCATGACAAGTATTCCCCCTTTTGTGATGCTGTTATTATTATGTCTTTCAATATTTATGTTTTAAGTTGTATCTTATTGCGGGAAGGAAGAGTGTGACGGAGAGTGCATGCGAAACACTTTCATGATGTTACATGTAGCTTAGGTTCACACTGTGTTCAGACAACTTTACTACACTGTGTTTAATCGGTGTAAAATCTATGTGAACATATTATGGAGACTACGTTTTGGAACATAGCTTTCTCTTTGTGTACGACTATGTAGACAAATACCATGCGAACACATTTCCCCCAATGTTTCCACAACATCTTCACAACATAGAATACTTAGTTTTTCGGTTTGGATATAAATTCGCTTGCTGTTTTACTAGGTCCTCATTTTTGACATAACATACGCATCAATATTGTTTGTTTTGTATGTTTGAAATTTATTTGTGCATTACGTAATACAAAATAATTGAATATGACAGTTAAAGATATATAAACCCATTTTCAGACATCAACAACTCAAAAAAATAATAGTTTCTTCTTCAAGTGCCCGAAGGCAACTTGCTAATATCTGAAATGTGTTTATAACCGGACATTAACATTTTGCAATTAACATAATTTGTGAACGCATGAGACCCGCATCATAAGCGATTTGTTTGTTGTCGATGGCGGCCTCAAAGCCGCCATTACTGATAATGTGTCTTAATCAACTCTTTTATGCACACATTTATTCACAAATTTTACGTGTTTGGGTTTTAGCTTCAACTGTGAAATGGACTGAAGAATAAACTAAAATGCTGGTGGGCATGGAATTTTTTAAATATCAAGTTTGATAATTTTGCCTGAGTCTGTTTTACACGTCTGGGTTGTTCCAGGTGTATTGCCATCGTCCAAAGAATATCGCATACTTCTATAGTTTAGATGACGATTTTGGATAGTCAGAATGCAATCCACGTTCAAGATTCCATTTCTTAGCGATCATTGGAGGATACAAAATAAAGTTCAAATTAAGTTACAGCCATAGAGGGTAACCGAATTTTAACTGTACTTTTGTGATATAGGATTCAGTTTAGGGTTTTCCTTTAAAGGCCCACTGCACTACTTTTAGCTACCTGCGCCCTCTATATGTCAAACAATGCCTAATCGATGACCTTTGGTCCCCCATGATCCTCTTTTTCTTATGTTAATTGAGAGCTGAGTTGATGAGACAACCACTGTCCAGTGACCTTGCAGGGCGGTCTAATCCCTCTTGTAAACTAGTACAGATAAGCTTAAGACTTTTGCAGGGATATACACACCAACAAAAAAGTATATATATAATATATAGGCGGATGCACACGAAGCGTCAATTCGAATGAAATATTGTATTGACTTCTACGTTATTACAGTGTAATGGCGCACCGGAAGCAGCACAAGTCGCTGGCGCAGGCTAACGTCATGATTTCCACTGTATTCCGCCTTTGAACTGTATCAGTTACATCAAAAGTATAGCGTTAGAGATGCAACTACGTTTTAGTCTAGGTGTAGAATTAGGGTTAGAATTAGGTGTAGTGTTGGGACAATGGTTGGAATTAGGAATTAGAAACTCGCCGCAGGTATACGAGTCGTACAACAATTCGATTCGTCAAATGATCGCAGTTTCAAGGCAATGAAATCGATGTTTACTCTACAAACATGCTATAAATTGTTCCGGTAAAAATGCTAATACTTTCAATAGCCCGAGGACAGATTGAAATTAATCACCTGAGGAAATAAGGGGAGTGTTTCACAAAACTTGTCATCAGTGAAAAATGACAGTTTTGTTATAAGCTACTGAAATCCTTGCTTCTGATTGGTTAACAGCAGATTTGTCACTGATTTTTGTCAAATGTCATTGAAAAAAAGCTTTGTGAAATGCCCCCCCCCCCCCCCCCCCCCTGGCCTAAAACGTGCCATTGTGTATGCATTTCACAGATATTCGTTTGTCTATCTAAAAGAGCATCATTTAGTTCTCGAAATTACGAATCATTCTTCTGCATCCTGATTGTTTCCAATACAATATTAGTAGTGGTTAGGATAGGCGAGTCATAATGTCTGTCCTAACTAGCAACAACTATAATTCGTTGCGAAGCACTTCACAAATCTGTATGCATTACATTTGGTTACTTTACGAAAATGGCGTATTTCAATTTGAAAAGTAAGATTAATATACAAAACAGTACATGCATACTATAAGTTCTAAATAATGGGAATGAAAAGAACTCAACGAAATTTCCCTGAAAATCACGAGTAAAACACACACACGAGGGTTACAAGTTTGGTATATAATTATCCGCTATTTCTCTTATTATTTGAAGGTTATTTGAAGAGAACCCGTTTTCAGGTGACATATCTACAATGATATTCTTCATAAACTTCACACGTATATAAAAACCTCGTCATGTAACCTTGATTATCATACTTAACCACATTTTATTATCTTGTTGTGTACATTATATAACTCTCAATTCCATATGGTTCAACCTAAACTTCATTTCTTCTACGAGAGGTTAATTTCGAGAGTAACTGATTTTTTAAATGATTACACTGTACATGTATTATCAATTATTTGGCGTCACCTGTGCGCGGGAGGCGAAAAGTGAACTGAATCACTGTAACCCTCGGGTCTCTCCTCCCGGTGAATACATATCGACTACTATATATAATATAATCTGAAACATCAATTTTTCTCTGTACACCAGCGAAAAGGAAACAGATTTTACTACAAACAATACAAATTCCTCTACAAAGTACATGTCATTATAATGATGTTGAAATAATTAGACTGTAACCTTCCAATTCACCTGTCATTCTAGTGACCTAGATTCAGTGCTGTCCATGTTAAAAGTCCAGGGAATAGACACACGTAAGAATATTCAATGAAAAGGTCAGCGGCTACTTCACAAACTATCGTCTTTCGTGTCGGGATGGTAGCTTTCGCATGTAATAAACGAATACTGAATCAAGACATTGTTTTCATTCTTTAATCGAGCTGCCGTGTTTGACCCGTAGTCGTCAGAATCTGTATTCTCGAATGGTATCAATATGCATGCATAAGCTTGCTATCAGTAATCAGTATCAATATAGCTATAGCGTTTAGAAACGTCAGTAGTCATTGGGTTACCACGATCGGACAGACTTTTTAAAGATCACCCCAAGGTAATTTAAATAGCTTCGTGCGTCACCTAATGAGATGAGCGAATATTCCAACAAGGTATCACGTTCAAGTTCAAGTTTTATTTCAATTCAAATCCATAAAAAACATATAAGATACAGATTATATACAAAATAGAAAAAAACAGAACATACACATATCACGTGATGACTTTTAAGTCATTATACTACTTTTCAAAACATAAATCTGTATGTTGTTAAGACCTTTGATACATTTAAAAGTGTTTATAAAACGAGCTCCACATGAAGTTCCAAACGCAACCCTATCGTCCATATTAATTCAAACTAAATAGCTTCTTAATCCAAACAGCCCCAATGAAGGGAATGCCCCTCTTATTTCCATTTAATCATTATACAAGTTTGGGAGTGCGTCCCAGAAAAAACCCGAGAATTATCGATGCTTTATCATAACTTAATCGTAATTATAATTAATAAATGACACATATTTGTAAAGCTTAAATCCTCTTCTTTCTTTTGATGCAAATCATAGGATGCGTTCATCTCTTCAAATTGTTAATCGCTCATGCGAGAAATATGCATTATATGAGTTGCACCAAATGAAAGAAGATGATCTAAGCTTTACAAATACGTGTCATTTTTGTTATTTATAATTGTGATTAAGTTAAGATAACACATCGATAATTCTCGGTTTCGTTTTTTCTGGGACGCACTGTATACTTACACTGTCGCTCATAAAAAAAAATCCTCTGGACGGCCATGCATTATGGCTCAAGGCATGGGCACATAGAAGATTTGTTAATGTTGGGAACCGGGGTAAAATGCAATAAATTATTGAAAATTCATTGCATTTTCCGTTTTTTTTTTAATTTATGGAAACTGCCCCCTACCCTAGCCCCCGCTGCGTACAGTCATGGTTCAGTGACAAAACAATAGCCTCGTAACTGTGAGGCCCCAGGATCAAACCCGTGTCGATGTGCTATATAATGTGCCCTTTTGTGCGGCATTAATCCTCATTACTGTCATTTATGACTTAAGGGCATAGGTCCCCTAGTTGATAAGCATAGTATCATACACATGCTTTAGCAGTCACGCAAAACACACATTGGCAAATTATTATTCAATAAACTCTGAGAATGTATGCTATTATCTAGATCTATTATTTTTAAATTATTTTAAAAATAATTCCATAAATTTGGATAAACAAAAAATATTCCACCTTTATGAGCGACAGTGTATATAACCAACAATCTATAACTATCTAGTGAACACCATCGCCCGACAAAATATTAGAGTAATACAACTAACCTGAGGCATTTTCAATAGCCTTGAGCATTACCGTTTGAAGTGTACGAATATTACTTTGTCACGTAATCAAAGCATGATTTGGTATGTATTATAATATTCAAGGATGGTGTTTCACATAGACCCTAAGTTGAACTTATCTCGAAGTTGGACTTAACATTTATGGAAAGCCGTTAGCATCTTTGAAAATATTTCGTAAAAGTCATTTTGAAAGGAATTGAATGCTGATTTAAATTATTCGTATTTTCTATTATCAAGGAGATTTCATGTCCTTGGTGTACAATTTATGACAAGTCTAAAATACTTAAATTTTTGCTTTTTAGTATATTTTATTTTAAGGCTACAAATGGCTCTCCATAATGTTTAAGTCCAATTTGGAGTTAAGTTTGACTTAAGATCTTTGTGAAACACCCCCCCCCCCCTGTTCAGACATGTTCTTATTATTACTGGGAGTAAGAAAGGTGTTTATAACTGTGTGTTAAATATTATTAACACCTCTCTGGTTCTGAACAGGAAAGGTGATAAACATGTCTGATGCCATTGCTATTACTATGTCCTTATATTTTAAATTATTGTTATGAACATCATGCCCAACTTTTGTATATTGACAAGTAATATGTTTATTGCTAAGTAATTATTGTTCCACATACATCTTTGTTTATGTTGTATCAGTGCTCTGATCAGTATTCTGTTAATGCGCTTAATACGAATCAATTATTTGGAACATTATCTTGATCAATCGATTTCTCTTCAACCTTGTGCAACCGACGTGTTAAATAAGAGTTTTTAAAAATATCATATAAGTTAGCAACTTATTATGCTGCTGCCTGACCGTAAGCGCTTCACATTTGAGCAAATTTATGAATAAAAACAAGCAAAATTACCTTAATTCCTTTATATGAGGCGTTTTATGAATTTAGTTATTATCGTCAGTATTATAACTAATAGTAATACCATGAAAGTGAACTCGATAAGTCAGGCTAAACCCTGTCTGGAAACCAGAAAACTGAAAGACTACGTCGCCCATTTTCCCTTGAAGATTCGCATCCTCCAATCGAAGACAGTGAATTGCAGGGTGACAGCTGAGGGGGCATCGATTCATTGTATCTTGAATTGCATTCACTTCATCCGCCCGACCACACGCCTCTGAGATACCATGATCATCTCATCTTACTCTATTATCACAGCTGAAGTAATTGGCTGTAGTCACATCGTCGTGATTCAAGCCAAAACGAGAAATGACGGACACCAGTTGGACGTGATAATCGCCATGATTCATTGCTTTATGGCTTGATTTTGTTGTTGATATTAAAGATTGATATCAGTTGCCTGCTAACAGGTGTTACGGTGTGGTGGTTCATTCAATTGACCTTCAATCAAGAGGTTGAGGGTTCGAATCCTAACCAGAAACAAACGTCGTCTGTCAATATATCAATCTACTTTTGTTACTCTCCACCAGGCGATCTGCGGTACCCGATTTGCTAAAGAGCGCTACATGTTTGGCCACCAGCTTTGACTGGGGTACTAGTGTATCAGAAATAATAAAAGTGATGTGAAATATAAAAGTGCTGGGACTTTAAAAAAAAAATACAAATAATATGTGTCATTTTTTTGTGTTACCTGATTTGCTTATAATTTGTAGTGGTTCGTCACTTAGAGCTTTTTCCTCATTTGTTTATATATCTATCTATCTAATTATTTATTGATTTACTTCTTTTTGTTGCTATGAGAGAACAAAAATCATTAAGTCATCTGCGCATGATCTACCTGAAAACTTTGTTAACTCTGTTGCCATGGGGTTAATTAATACCAAAAATTGGTAATTTTGCAAAGCCTTGTGCTGCACAAAACAATCCTACCGTCAATTGGTGCCTATTGTTTTGTGCAAATTTGTACGTGTTGCAAACGAACGACCGCGCAAAGAGGCGAAGTAAGCAACTGAAATGTTGAACCGTCTTCGAGGAGCTTGTCATGTCACATACATGAATAATCTGTGACACCACTGAGCTGGAGGGGAGATGAGGAGCTGAGCAAGAAGAAGCCAAGGATATTTCATGCCATTTCAGATGACCTTGCAATCTGATATCCTCATTCTGTTTTGATGATTATATCAAAGAAAATTGGAGATCAAATGGCGACAAGATCGCGGACCTCGCATACCTCTCTCGTAACATGTACAAACAAAAGATTGATGTTTCTTCGCGCTAAACATTGGTGGCGGGTAGAATCGAAGTGCCGCCCTGAACTACAGGGGAGGCTCCGGGTTGCAAGGGGTTGTGGAGGGGTAGGAAATCTGGTATTGTATGCCCTATCGTCTGTTTAAACCATTTTTTTCATTTTACGGACAACAAATTGTGGAGACTGGTTTTGTTTACATTTCTGCTGTAATAATGGGCGAATCAAGAATCTTAAAAAAGGGAGGGGGTGAGGTTATAATTGTTTTAAGATTTTCAGGCAGCAAACATAAATGTAAAAGTCATTAAAAAAATAATCGGTGTCTTTTTACTCTTCTGCCACGTTACAACAGCAACGACGACAATTACAAGCAGCTATGGTGGTAAAAGTCCACGCATACATGATGAGATAATGAGTGTTTTTTTAAAAAGGACAGAAAAGTAAAGAAAGAAAACGAAAGAAAGGCCAAAAGGTAGCCTGGCAAACGTGTCGACCGCGCCTTTGCATAACTGCATTTAAATCCATGAAATTGAATATTATATTGCCCGACTATAATCCTCATACCCCCTTTACCTCGAGAAACATAATTATGCCTCCTCATTTAAATTAAAGTTGGGGTTCCATACAAAATATGTTCATATATATATATGTTAGAGTGTGTGGTGTGTGTGTCTGTGTGAGTGTGAGCGTGTGTGCGCGTGTGCGCTTCCTTGTGTGTGCGTGTGGATGTGTGTTGGTGTGTGCGTGTGTATTCAGGATAGAGATAAGTATAAAGATAAGGTACATGTACGTGAAGGGAGGGAGAAAGTAAGAGAAGGAGGGGGAAAGAGGGAGAGATAGAAAGAGAGAGAGAGAGAGAGAGAGAAAAAAAACAGGCGGACAGACAGACAGACAGAGAAGGGGGAGGGAGGGAGAGAGAGAATGGTCATAGATAGAAAGATGTACATGCATGTCACAATATTGAGAGTACGGCATGGAGAAATAGAAAACAGTATCACCTGGATGGGAGGTATCCATCCGCCCCGGTGACCCCTGAGACTACGCCCATCCTCCCGACTGTGGAGCAATTCCAAGTGAAGTCTTGTTGGGATGCCTCTCTTTAACAAGATGTCAAGCTTTCTGACACCTCCTAATATCTCCGCGACCATTTTGCGACCATCTCTAAACAAAGCCTCTCCGTCTCTCCTTTCATTTCGTTCGCTTACCTCGGCTCGGCTGGTTGGTTAAGTGGCTTTACACGGAGGCTTCGATTACAAGATGCATTTCCTTTGCTTCAACCTCATTCCAAAATCTTTCCGATACCGTTGCCTTTTTTTTCTTTCCATTTTCTCTGTTTTCTCTACAACCTCATTTTCAAATCTCTCCGATACCTTTGCTTTTTCAACTTCTCTTTTCTTCTGTTCTCTATACATATCTAGCTATCACTCTTTAGTACAACTATTAGGCGACTTATTACCATTTGGACGTAAGAAGCTGATGCAGTATACAATTAGATGTCCTGTGGTCTAGTGGATAAGTCTCCGGACTGTGACCCACAAGGTACGGGGTTCGAATCCTTGCCGCAGTACTTCCATCCTTTGGAAAGACATAGATACGACTACTACTCCAACAACTTCTACTAATAACACAAATGCTAGCTACTGCTACTACTACTACAACTATTTATGCAAGTGCAGTTGATGGCGTAATCGAAACTACGCTCCGTGTACAACGGGCATTAGAGGTCTAGAGTAAGACCTAACGTCATGATTTTATGCCAACCATAAGCCTCGCCAATGATTCTAATTTTGACGATCCAATATTAATGGCGCGTTCTATAGTCCATAACATAACTCATCGACTTTTTGATTGTTTTATTACGTGAGCTGCATCGGGCTTGCTAGGCTGATAATCATGACATTTCATCGTACTTTTGTGTGTCCTCTTGTCACATTCACATGACGGAGGCGGTTGTAAAAGGGCAGTGTCCCGAGTCATTAGCAAGTTCTTAGTTTCTACGTATCATTACAGAAAATGTTAATGATTTTTATGATTTTCATGATTAGATGTGACAATTGATCATGCTAATGGTTAGTTCTATAAACTCGGTAGATGTGTTCTGCATATGAAGATATTGCGTTGCGAGATACGTGAGTATTTTCGACATTTTGTTTTTATAGTCAACTATGTATTAAGCCTGCATTGAGGGATTATTTTACTGTACTCCCAAGTATTATAAATCGACACGATCGGCGAGACTTACGACGATCAAGGGACGGAGAGAGAGAGAAAGAGAGAGAGAGAGAGGTGGATAAATAAATCAGCAAATAACTAATAATTGTTGAAATTAGGGTCAGTGACAAACACTGTTAAGCAGGACACACACGGACACACATGGTCGAGAGATTCTATTTGAAAATAAACTGTTTGGACGTTCATGGGGAAACTTGGTTAATCTATAAGAATAATTGATATATACTATTATGTTTTAGAATCATCAAATGGTAAACAATTGACTCATTGTTGCCGACAAATTGGACAGTGTCAGGATAAGTGCACACATATTTAAGCAAAAAGGGCAAGCTCTGAATATGTGGAACTACACACGTGTGGCTTCTATATATCGTACAAAGTTTTTGAAATATTTCAGATCAATGTGGAACGTGACAGTATTTCGAAAGCAAATCATTTTACATTGTATCGCTGTTATCCCATTCTTAACTATGAATATCAAATTATAAAATGACTACCGATCGAACGCTGAAGAATATTATCTTTCATAACTGTTTAATTATGATTAATTGTAAATAAAAGGAGCCCCATAAGCATGATAAGTAGAGAACAACCACTGTTGTAAGATTTTGGAGCATTCGCCATAACCATCCAAGCTGGCGGCATCATTGCAATTCGCTTTTATCATTAAAGAGCATGGATTGTTATCCGTTTACCGCAACTATTTAACAAAAGTCAACCTATATGAGGCAGATTCAATGGCCTTGTACGTCACCTCTCGAAATGTGCGACAATAATACAGTGATATATTACGTAATCCCAAAAAAAAATTTAAGGGGCATATAATGGAGTATTGAAATTGCACTTGAGTTGAATTTTTGAAAGTAGTTGCGATCGCATTAAGTGTTTTTATTGTTTAAGCCGTCCTTATAATTAGTTATGCCGTAGATTGTGGAGTGCTTTGTAACTGCAGTCAATTATGCTTTAGTGACCACCTGTCTAAAAAGACCCCATTTTGTGTTTCGCTTGTAAATGGTTTCTCATTGAAACATGTACTATGAGTCACTTGTCTACAAAGAATACCTATCTATAAAGGCCACGGTTCTTGTCTCCTTTGGGTGGTCTTATAGACAGGTTTCACTGTACAAGGAAAAGCACTATACCGAATACTCTGTAGATTGCATTGGAAAAGAATGAGAAAACTCACAAATCATTTGTCACCTTACCAGTGGTCGATCTACCCTTTAAGATCCACCTGTCTCAGCGTTAATGAAAATCTTTCCCTCTTGAAGAGGGAAGTACTCGAGTAGGATAGCTTGACATTTCATTGACATCAAGAAGAAAACAATCAATTACACACGAAGAGAAGCAAATCAAAATGAAGCAAACTCACAGTAGGTACTCTGTCATCGTTATGGCGTAGCCAAGGGAGAGGGGTGAGCTGGGGCCCCCTCCTCCCCAATTATCAGAGAGAAGACAAGACAACGAGGTAGGACAACGACAGAAGTGGATAGAGGAGGGTGGACGAAGTATAGTCATTTATGGCCACACATGATATGCAAATACTAATGGGGAGGGAATAAGGAATGAAAATTAATCACGAAATACTGACCCTTGTAGTTTTTTAAATCTGTATTAATAAAAGTACATTAATTTTTAGCTAAATTGTGTATCGTGATCAAAAGTATTAATACTTTATCTGTCTATATTTTTGCTCTTATTTGTTTTATTATGTATTGTACTATTTTACCATTTATTAAGTGTTTTTTGTATCACATTGTATTTTAATTGTATTATGTAATACAGGGCTTTCTTAAAAAAAAACAGCTGCAGCCTATTGTGAAGATTTATATGTAGATTACCAGTTTTGTATGTGTATGCAGGCACATAATTACCGGGTTTACCCTTCTTCCCTAAGTAAGACCAAATTAATCACATTTATCCATTCACTGTAACAGCTTAAAGAACAGCTTATAGAACCATTTATCATTGCTAAATAAAGCATGTAAATTCAGACCACGTGTTCGCTAATTTCACGGCGCAAAGGATTCCATTGTGTTCTTTTCAGACGCACTATCAGCGAACTTGGATATCAATTAAAACCTGTCTCCCAGAGCGCGCGACACCAAAAGGGCAGTTTTCTCAGCATCACTTCTATATTCATAACCTCGCGAGAGTAGACTATAATGGAATAAACCGTCGCCTTCTTCTAGCCAATGAGATGCCGCGATTCGGGCGCATGCGCTCTCACTGCGATGCTATCTTCTTCTCCCCGGCGCTCAACGTTGCATAGGGCGGACTGTGCGCAGGTGTTCATCGCTTCTCTTCTGCTCCCGTGAAACCCGCGAAAGATATTCGTCAAAGTACTTTTCTTCATACTACACTAAACAAAAACCTGGTGATCGTGCTTGGCGTGGACCACCTGACCATCATCACTATCGTCATTCCATCGTTTTGATCTCCCCCTTTCAGTTTGTCTTTCCCTCGTTAGTACATCCACTCGTACCTTTTAAAATTCGCTTCCATTCCTGGTAAATTGGGAGACATTCCAAAGTGGTCTTTTCGATATCTAACCCAAGTATTTGGATTCTTCTGGAGCTAACTGGGTTTCATATCCTTGCTCTCCAACATTGTGATATTAACAATTCATCAGGAGCGTTTGGTGTTCATTCGAAGCTCTGACTGCATGCAGGTGTTCTTTAAGCATTCCAACAAAACTCTCACAATATTTTGGGGGATTTCTGGATGATAAGGTAAGAATGCTTTGACTGTTCGTTTCTGTTGAGATGTTTTACCTGTATTTCCATTTACATTTCCATGGTAATATGAGACAATGCGAAGGGGTATGATAGATATTTGTGATGCGAAAGAAAACTCTAAATTATTAAGCACTAAGTCTCAAATCGGAGCTATACAAAATTCAATATAATGCCTCAAACATGTTATTAATCATTCCACATTCCATGTATTCCAATCAAGTATTTCATTAATAATGAAAGTTGACATTCTATCTTGTTTTTTTTGTGTAATGATGGCAAGCTATGTTTTTATTCTTAAAACCGGTCTGTCTATAGTAATCGACTTATATAAGTACATTTAAGCTGATGAATTTAAGATTAATAAAATTGCAAGTCTTTACAATTAACGTTCATGTTCTCATCCTACCTTGATGGGACTTTTAAAATGTAAATCATTATTTCACCCACAAAATAATTGCAAATGAAACCAGACATTAAGAAGGTAACGAACATTTTCTGTTTTATACATAGAAATGCAATACGTTAAATTGTGAAATTTATCTTCGCTTTGGGTTAAAAAAAAAAAAAGTAAAAAGGTATGCTCACGATTTTGTATATAATGAAATAGTTTAAAATGTAAATGATGAAATAATTGAAAATTGAGTGTAATTTTAGTTCCTACTTGCGTATTCCTTGTAGCTTTGATGGCCTCCATTTCTGAATGTTTTCATACGTATTGAAAGAGAAAGAAGATGGACTTGAAAAGAACTCTTTAAATAGAATTGATGTGTTTGAGGTATATGCTTCATGTCAAATTTACTGAAGAGGAGACGAAATATTGAATAACTAATTGAAGGTCGAAAGGAATACAAATATGTTTAATCAATGATGAGAGACACTTATGTCATCCTTGCCCTTTCAACCATTAAAGTGAAAACAGATTATTGCAGAGCATTCAATCTTACAAACTATCCAAGCCTAACCATTGACCTACTCTCTACCAATGTCTACAGCTGGGATACTGTTTTTGAATTTGTGTTTGTTTTGCTTATCTTTGGTTTAGAGCATGGTAAGAAATTAATCTTCGACGATGAAAACTTACCTCAAGTCAAAAAAAAATGTTGTGTGTAATGTAAATGACAAGTAAAATAACAGCTCACTTCACATATCTTTATTTCATCAAAGTCATGAATCAGTTATTATGTGTAACCAAATAATAAGGAGATACCTTGAGTATTTTACAGTACGACTTTCTTTCAACCTCTCTTCTTAGAAGCCAATATGATGCGGGGTTCGTGTCCAGTGTGGCATTCGGTTTCCTTTGACAACTATGTATAAATGAAACTAGAATATTTGCATAATCAAATAAAATATAGCCACTCCACCTTATTTTACATTATATCTTTCCCTCAAGCTTAGCGTTAAGAACCCAATTCCCGTTCCATTTTCTTTATTCCTTGACAACTGTCATGTGTATAATGACAGTGGATTATTGAATTAGACTTTTGTTTGCAATTTACTGCGGACAAACTACAAAAATGCTTACACGAACAGACATTTTTTCCCCAACAATAACTAAATAAGGGGCCATCGCAAAGCCTCCTCAAAAAGGCTGTTAATGAAACCAACGTGCAGTCAAACCGGTCGAAGGGAAGGGGGGGGGGGGGGGGGCTGATTGTTGTAGATGCTCAAAATTAATTATGACTAGTTGTTTGCGTGTCACTTCATGAACGTGTAATGAAGCGAAATATATAATGCGATTACAGGTCGATAGCCAATACCAGAAAAAAAAAGACCTCGGCAATTTTCCCCTTCGAAATGCATGGAAGAAGATCTTGGAAGAGTCCTAACAGATCCGATTTCCTGGACGATTGCGCACTCGATCCCCTTGCAGACATCGTTGTTGCGAATTTCAACACGAAGGGGTGTCGTTGTGTCGATGGAAATAATCTATTAACCCTCCTCTTGCTTCTACTAAATATAATTGATTTGAGTATGATGTAGCTGTGTATGCACTGGCAGGGTTGTTGCAAAATATGCTGTTAGTTGCATTCTACAGCATAAGGCAGTCGATAATCATTAGCGATGACAAGGCAAGTGCAATTAATAGTTCCAATTAGGGTTTTTATGTATGGATTATAATTATGCAAATGTGCTCATAAACTCAGGAGTAGTATGATCATGATGATTAGCGAACAGAAGGGGACCATGTGATGAGAAAATGAATACTGCTGTGGCATTTTTATTTTTGGATGATGCACACAATAGGAATTTGCATTGTTGTTTCTATCTGAATGACTTTTCTGGCAGATAACATTTGTCAGAGAAACAGGACAGAGAAAAACACAGATCATATCGAGAAAAAAATAGTAGAGGTTATGCTATATTGCTATGATAAACAATTATTATCATTATCAACAAAATATTATGGCATTATTTCCCCAGGGTAGCAGTGTCTTTATGATACTACTCTTCCTGAGAGTCTGTAATTATCATTACTACATCGCTGATAGTTCTTATTTAACACGACCGGTTCGAAAGGTATATGAATAAAACACATTTCCCATGGATTACCCTCCGAGCGTGAATTGAACCCTGGAACTCTCCTTATAGAGCGTCAAAAGCCTTGACCAATACACCACAGCGCCCCCACAACTACACATTTATACAATTTTAACCTGTATATCCTGCCGAATATCGAGTCTTGTCTCACGAATGGATTAAATTAACTGAGACACAACTAATATAAAAATAATCATCTTTGCATCATTATTAAGCAGGGGTTTCGTAAAGTTGAATTAACCACTAATGATTTTGATGATTAACCGTCAAATGCCATCACTGATTTTTTGGGGAAAGTACGTAGAACACGAAGATGATAATGAAGATAATTTTAGACCTAGTGGACCAAACTGACGCTCGTTATTATATTCAACAAAATGTAATTGAGTGGCCAACAGAAAATACATTATTCCATTATCGAGTTGAGTGTATAAGATACTTAGCCATTTTTTTCTAAACAAGAAAAATTGACAGATGCATTAAGTTAAATTCATAGGATGCTCTGAACTTAACTAGTCAATCTCAATTTCATCCTTCATTCTGACTTAAGCTGACTGGCTAGACGATACTAGCAAATTTTTGCAAAATTATTTTCTCTGGAAGGCGTGTATTTTATTCGGATATCGATGTGCAGGATTAAATTGCCATGGTTACCTTGTCAAAAATATCGAGCATTATTGATCCCTTCCTGGCTTTTATAAATTATATTAAATAGAATGACGTTTTATCTCTTCTTATTTTCTCCTCTTTTTTCAATTTATCTTATTACTTGCTCTTGTACTTGTTTTTGCTCTTGTTCTTCTTGTTTTTGTTCTTGTGTTTCTTGCTCTTTTTATTGGTTTTCTTCTTCTCTTTCTCTTTCCTCTTCTCCTTCTTAATTTTTTTTCCTTATTCTCCCGTCTTCTTCTTCTCCACCTCCTCACCTCTATCTTCTTCTTTTTGAAAATCATGATATAACTTTGCTAATCTTATTGTTACTATTATTATTATTATTATTATTATACCCTTTTAGATGGAAAAATGGGAAAAACCAACGTTGTATTCTATACAAAAGTAATACTGCGCATACCGATGCGCAGTATGCGAAGGAATGGTGAACTAGAAAGGCAGAAGGGACTGTCTCATACCCATTCACAAAACACATTCATATCTCGAACTAGGTGGATATCTAACATGTACATTCAAAGTAGCATGTACAGTACTTTGACGTTCGATCCGTAGATGAATCTTGATTTCTTGTGTATAACGAGGGGCTCAATCATAAATGTTTATCTTTTCTCGGCAATAAACGCGACCTATCGTGCACCGAGAAAGAGATACTCTCCTCATTAAAGCCGCCCTTTCTAGTACGTCAGTTAAATCGAGCGAAACAATTAGCAAAATAGACTACGTTCATTTCAATTGTTCTAATGGGTGCCGCCGCCGCGCCAGAAAGAAAGGTAAACCCGCCACTATTGGGAAAAGTTCACTCACCGCCGTGCGATCAGTCACTGCATTCCTGGCTAACCCTCAAAGTATACAGAGCTTGGATATTGTCAAGGCCTTGCCGTGCCCTGTCATATTCACCAAGTTATCTGTTAGGCAAAGTGGGGAAGGAGGTAGCGCGGAATTCCGAGCCAGAGTTCATACCTGAAAACAGAAGGAAATGATGCGTCGCCAATTTGGTAATGTGTTTTAGATTCTGAATATCATTAAAGTGCCATCGATGCATATGTTATCAATTACAAGGGGCATAGTGGGATGGGAATGTTTACAAACGTTTTGTTATATGTAGAAGATGTAATGTAAGCTAGGAGGATGATGACGGGGGGGGGGGGGGGCTCTCGTAACTCTTCCTCTTGCGGTAAACACACACGGAGACGTTTAGGCATAGGTCCATTACCATCAATTACCCCCTGTAGAAAAAGGTATCACAATCGTTACAGCGAAGGGTAATGTAACAATTCGTCAAGGTTTACTTAACAACACTTGAATGAAATTATACTAGACGTCTATCTGTACTTCAGAAACTAATATCAGTATCCTTGCAGTCCACGTTACCACCCATCTGATCACAATGCAACGGTTAAAGAGCTTGATCATAGACCCTGGATTAAAATGAGTACATCAGATTGAGTATCATTCTGTTTTTGCAATTGTCGTTTAATATTAAACAGAACAGTGTTAAAATAGCTAGAGCAATACAGCAAAATTGAATTATCTCCAAGAGCTCGCACCTTTGCATTCATCTGATATAGGAAATATTTCCCTGAAGCTACACGGATTAAGATATTTTACTGTTTTCTTTGTGGGACACAGTTTCATGTTTATCCGACCTACAATGTTAAGTGGCCATATTTTCCCCATAATTATGTCTAAAGACTGGTACGAGACATTTAGCGCTTTCAAGGTTGACACCATTACAGTTTGCATTTTTTCTCAGTCAGTGACGCTCCAACTACACTTAATTATGGTATCGTTATTATGTTAATGCAAATAAACTGTGCGATGAGAAAGTGCATGCATAAACTGTCATTAGGCTTTAGGATAACGATAATGCAAGAATGTGAACGATGAAAATATGATCACCGTTGTAACTGAAAGACGAACGGTCGGTGAGGGAGTGGTGGCTTTTGAAGGTCTTTATAATACCAAGATTTACAGGGAATTCAAATAATTTACAGACAACGCCTGGTTATGCTGATGAAGAATCACACATAAAATGGGGGATGGGTAAATATTTTTTCATCCCTCTTCTCTCCTTGCGAATTAATGGAATGCGGGTTGGATACTGCACCCTACATCAGCTCCTAAGGATGGAATATTTATAACGAATCGTCACCCTATATCTTTCAAGATATACATGGTATATGGTATACATGGGATATTTCACCTCTATACCAATTACTACCTCACCCCTAATTTTACCATCTGTAGTTCTAGGTTGTGATATTGCACCCTTATATCCCCTTCCATCCTGGGTGACCCACTTGGAATAAGGGTGACATATTGCACCCCTTTAACATATCCTCCTCCCTTTTCCGCTCTCCGTGGTTAAAGTTGGACGTAACACCCTTCACTGCCTCTTCGTTCGTCTTACCGTCCATGGTAAAAGGGTGGACTATTGCAACCTAGCCCACTTCCATCATCCTTCCTCATTATTCTTCAGGATATGCAGCTGTGGCCTGTGGACTAAACCTGTCGATCGTTGAACTTGAGACGGACACATTTGACCACGTGTGAATGTGAAGCAGAGCGATGGTGAATCGGTGGTTATTGAACACATCTGGGATTGTCAATAGGAAGAAAGGTGGGAGATGATTACAGAGAAGATAGCTCTCCAATTCCGTTCTCTTTATCACCTGAACGTGAAGGGAACATTAAAAAAAGATGTCCTGAACCCTTGTGACCGCAGACCAATTTTCAATGAAGCAACCAGATGGTTTCTCTTACTACTTTCTTTCAATATTGTTCATGCAAAATAGATCTTTAGGGAGTTTAAGCAATTATAATACGATAAATTGAACTAAATTCATAAGCCATTGGAACTTTCGTCACCGAAACGCTCTTTGCATGGGGAATCATTGTGGTACAATTTAATTAATAATGCGGAGGGCCACCTATTTCATTCAGTGCCAGATATCATAAGTTTCGCATTTTAGTGATGTTGGAATAACATCATGACTATTTATTGAGTTCATTGTTTACTTTAAATTATCATTTATTTCATCACTTTCTGTTGAGTGACAGATTTAAACAAAAAAAGTACAAGTAAAGGTACAAATATTGCAAATGGATTCACCGTCAATTTCGGAAATATCAATTTGGAGGGTGATTCAATTGAAGATGAACAAAACAGAATGCGTATTGCATCTCGATGAAATAAGTCAAGGCCGATTTGTTAATTTTCTACGCCCCAGTTCCTATCACTTTGTCATCCTCAATACTGCCAAATGATATTGACACGGGAGTGATGACTGATATAAGTCTCTTTACCGCATTGTATATTGAATAGATGAGTACCTATCAATGATCCTTGCGTCAACCCAGAATTCGATATTTATCAATGATCATACGTGTCAAAGAGCGCACAGGTGTTATGCGTATTCTGTGTTCACATGGTCAAAGAGCGCATATTAAAGATAAACTTGAGTTCTGGTAAAAAAAGAAAATGAATTCTCACAGAATCTAACGAAACTTACACTGAATGTTCAAGATTACAAATAAATGTCATGTGCCAAACAATTTTGGAAGAAAATGTATACTGGCTGAGTAATCAGCATAGAAAGATAAGGAAATCAGGGTAGTACTAGCCCCGACATCATGTGTGTTGTCCCAGATCTGTCTGTGTAAGTGATTGTTACTGTACCAAGACTCTGCCAAATTTATGATGATTTTGATGACTCCACAACCTTGCATTACACACCATTACTTACATGCTATATGATCAACTTTTCTGATCCATTCCACACCTTTTCTTTCACAATGCAATTGCATTACCAGAACTCAAGTTTATCTTTAAGAGGATGTTATAATTGGGTTGAAGAAATAAATGAAGATATTTAAAGCTTATCTGCCGTAGTTTACAGGAGGGATTAGATTGCCCTGCAAGGTTTACTGGACAGGTGGTTATCTCATCAACTCAGCTCTCAGTTAACATAAGAAAAAGAGGATCATGGGGGACCAATGGTCACCGATTAGGCATTGTTTGTTATATAGAGGGCGCAAGTAGCTACAAGTAGTGCAGTGGGCCTTTAATGACTATGCCATTCCGTCTTTTTTTAACTGCCACAAATGCATTTTATATTATACTGATGTGTTATCTCAGGTTTTCAACTATTCTTGTAGTACACTCACACTTACATAATTTCATATTGTGTCATTGACTCTTGATAAAGGTGGTTGAGGTTTGATTTCATAGGACTACATAATGGAATAGGTGTAAAATCAGTATAAATGTGTAGGCTGTTATCATCAAAGTCATTTGAAATGTTTTAATTTAACACCACAACACGGAAATATGGAAATGATTTAGAGTAATTGTAAATAGGAGATAACTGCAGTGATCATTTAATGCTTGACAATATCAATCTTTTTCGTTTTCAGAAAATGAGAAGACGGACTCATATTTGACTATAGCACGTAAGAACTAAAACAAACAGTTTTACAAAGACAAAAACACATCAAAGAAGCACTAATCTCCTCGTGAAGATAACTCTTTGGTAATGCACTTCACTCACTGCCTTCATGTCATATTTAATGTGATATCTAGTACCGCCTTATGGTGCGTTTTGCTCTGCAGTCATCCTAATAATTCCTTCAATATATTTTTTTATTGAAGAAGCAGGCCAACCGATACACGGGCACAACCTCCTCTATTGAAAGTAAATCATGCATGAATATTCATGGACCCTCAAGCTCTCAATAATTATAAGGGCATCAAACGAGAGCTGACGGATATGACTACCTCTTTCACACTGCTCTCATCTATTGTTGTGACAACATAAAATGTGCTTACATGGTTAATGCTTCAACTCTCCTACTGCACCCTATAAACATGATAAACCAGGGACGCAATGCCCAATTACTCCCCACCTCATGGCCAAGAAAATAGCAATATCACATCCATGACGTCATCCTATCACCGGCAACGTTGATACAACACAGTAAGACGATGTTAATACATCCACAGCTTCTTAAAGGCAAAGATAATTGTCTCTTTTAATTAGCCGCAGAGCAAGGACATCTTGAGAGTAATTGATTCTTCAAATAGCATATAATTACCGCTTGTCGTAATCATGGCTGCTAAAGTTTTTACGATCGCACTTTTATTACAAAGCAAATACGGTTTGTTCGGAATTAATTTAGCAGTGTAAGTAACAACTTAACTGTGTCAATTTTGAGCTGATGCTTTAATAGAAAGACGGGGAATTTAGCAGCTATCAGCGAAAGTCAAAATTGATTAACGTCGGTTGGTTAATGCGACTATTGGATGATTGTACGAGACAAGGTATTATTTAAAGAATCTTTCTCCTCCATGAAACTGTGGTTTTTCCCAATAAAATCCGTTTGATAATATTGTGTGTATTGGAAAGTTTTAGGTTAATACAAATTTAATTATTGTCTCACATTGTCAACGGAGTTTATTGTAGTCGTTACTCAAACAAAAATGGACAATGGTTTACCTATTAAAGTTCGATAATGGGTTTAATCGGGTTGTCTTGTTGTTATTTGGGGGTAAAATCTTGATAGAAATCATGTCAAAACAGTATATCTTTTCAAAATGAACGAATTTTTGTTCACTTTTCGTCAAAATGTCATCAAACTGATTCCTTGATTTTTCTTTCACATCTCCACACACTACCTCCCACATTTCTAACTTATCCTCATTAAACTAAACGAAGATAAATTTATCTTCATTTAACAGCTAAACGAAGATAAATTTATCTTCATTTAACAGCTAAACGAAGATAAATTTATCTTCATTTAACAGCTAAACGAAGATAAATTTATCTTTATTTAACAGCTAAACGAAGATAAATTTATCTTCATTTAACAGCTAAACAAAGATAAATTTATCTTCATTTAACAGCTAAACGAAGATAAATTTATCTTTATTTAACAGCTAAACGAAGATAAATTTATCCTTATTTAGCTGTTAAATAAAGATAAATTTAACCTCATTAAACTGTGTAAATGAAGATACCGAAAAACGAAGGCGACCGTACGGTGAACTCGTCTTCTTCTTCTTCGTCGTAGCCATTTCGACGAAAATTCAAAACGCGTTATAAAAGGAAAAATTAACAGATTATGGACAACGTAACCGCGAGTGACGATGTCGAATCGAAGAGTGATCTTAAATCTGGTGCTGGCCGCGCGTGTACCATATATGTTGTTCGTGCCAGACTTTGCATATACTATTAGACAGAGCTCTAGCTGTTTACAAACAACGGACGCATTGCCCGCGCTCGGCTATTGTTCTCTTTGTTCTCTCTTTGGTTATAGCTAGTCTGCAGACACAGACCCTTGACAGCCATTATGAGTAAAAACAATGTCTAAATTTCAAACATGAAAGTACTGAGTTATGTCATGTAGCTGCTTCTGACACAGTGCAATACTGGAAAAGAAACATAACACATCAAGCAGAATCTGATTCTCCTGATTATTTCATGTGGTTTTATTCAAGAGTAAAGTTGAGTCTGTGTTTACAGACTAGGTTTGAGATGGTGAATAGATAGAACTGATAATCCCCGTGCGACCGGCTAACGACGGTCTGGGGAGAATTTGGGTGTATCATCTCTCTAGCTGGTGTATCTGTACATGCAGGTAAATGGGTGTATCATATTCGTAAAATGCAGACCTTTTAACAATCTATCAGGCCGGTGGTTACTTAATTTGCAAAAATTCACCTTTCAGAAAGAAAACGTGTATTTTTGCTAAAATTAGAAGACAAGACACAGGATGGGGCTGCATTGGGCTAAATAGGCCTATATAAATTATAATGTTTAATATTATCAGGGAACCAGCTGTGTGCTCGGCCGCAAAAAATATATGAGCAATGTTATCTTTAAAAATGCAAATACATGTATTTCACTTTGACTATTAAGAGCATGAATCGGAGGGAAAGTTGAAAACAAACGATATTATTGTGCTTGAAAACTTGACTTTTCTGACTTTCGCTGATTATCCGTGTTTAAAATTTGTAAACTTGGCAGCTAGAGTTCACTCAGTTCAGAATGGGCCTTTGAACAGCATACGGTCTGGATATGTAATTTCTTTCTTGTTCAAAATCCTAATCGATGTTTTGTGGATTTCATCGGGATGAGCCATTTTCTTTAGTTACAAACCCAAGCATGATATGATCGATGCCCAATAGGAAGTGCAACTAAATCGTTCGGGCAACCATGCCTATATTTGATAGAAAGTATAAACCAAATCTGAGTACACCCCCCCCCCCCCCTCCGGGTCCCCATCACGGAACCTCATGAGCATTTCTTAGGTCAATAGGCTGTATATATAAGAGTGGAGGTACTATGGAAATTGGAATAACATCCGACGGGGGCTGATCAAAGATTTCCCAACAATAATAATTATGAATAAGACGCCCTGAAATTTGAATGTCACGCAAATTCCAGGGATTCCCTTCAATTTGCGCGAGCGGCCGCTTCCGAAGCAGAATTAAGTGACAATAATCATAAACAGTAATACTCTAGCTATCAGG
>JAVYIG010009248.1:0-80246 GCA_035222895.1 Strongylocentrotus droebachiensis | reverse complement strand
TGTTTTATAACGCGGTTTTAGACCCATGGTCGGGTATAACTGATAAGTAAACGAGTTTGCCAGCTTAGCGTATCTCAAGGGATAATTTTGTTGACCAATGGATTCATTTTTTCCAATTCCAAATTCAAATAAGTTCATACTAGTACATATAATATACCTACCACGTACTCCTATCCAAGTGGGGCCATAAACGGGTTTTTGGCAATGCCCACTTCATGCCTGATCCTTGCAAATGAAAGTTTATTCACCCTCATATAAACACTAATCTGGATCCGCCCACAAGTAGCCCCCTGACCCCGTATCACCAGTAGATATGTTTTTTTATTTTTATTTAAGCGGGTGATCATTCATGCAAACCGTTTAGTTGTGTACAATTAGTCACGAGCATCGGAACAGTTGATGAGCTAGTGGACAGTCTACTTTTCAATCGGTGTTTACAGACAAAATGTAAGTGACATGTTGGGTTGCATTTTAACTCCTTCTTTTTTGAATAACTTCCTTCACTTTGAAAATACCCAACATTAGGTATCTTATTTTAGAAAATCAATCATTAATTAATACGTTGTTTTTTGTTAACCTAAGTCGTTATAAATTCCTCTTATTATGTTTAGGTCGAAAAGTAGGCACCCATGCAAGTTTATTTGATTGTATTTGTTTTTCTCGTTTACACCATTGGTTTAATATAATTTCCCCCATACATATTCAACAGATTAACACAACCAAAACAAAATTAAGTAAATGTTACATTTTATTTAATAGGGGGAAATAGTACATAGAGTGTTCAAAGAAGTTTTAAACTTCGATATAACGGCACCTTTAGTCGAGTTTTTAATGTCATTTGCATTTGGGGTGTTATTTTGTGTAGTTCTTCTATTTATATATTTTTGTTTCATATTAATTTATTCGGTTTCTGATAGACCTTAAGTAGTTTGTAAAATATGCAGAGTTCAATGTACCTACATGTATGGAGGAAAAAACAATTGTAATTATTTATTCATACTGTATTGGATTTATTTATCAAAATGTTTTCAGAGCGTTTTTTTAGAAAATACAACTGTAAATTCCTATATTTACTGCCCGCTTTGATTCCAATAAAGAACAATTACCTACATTTTCAAACCTATTGATAAGCATAATTTCTCTTATTTCCTTCTCCCATGACAGAAAGCAAGATGAAATTACTTATCGTCATCGGGCTACTTTGCTGCATTTTTATATTCGGTATGTATTACATAATATATTAGAACAGCAAATGATTCACATACAATATATGTTGCTTGTTTGACTGCCGACAAATTAGCTTTATTTTGACGTTTTCCTTTAATAATTTAACGTACACAATTGCCTGCCTTCATGCATTGATTTAAAACAATTGTATTCGAAATTGTAAACTGTTTTAAGTGACCTGGGAAACTTAACTTCAAGTCAGATTGAGAATAAATTAATATTTTGTAACACTTGATTAAGGATAAACTTGAGTAGAAAAATAATTAAAAAAAGTCTCACAGAAACAAACAAAACTTACACTGAATGTTCAGTATTACAAATAAATTTAATTTACCAAACAATTTTGGTAGAAAATGTATACTGGCTGAGTAATGAGCAAAACAAAATTAGGCAAATGAAGAATAAATTACAGTGGACAATCAATGCGCGTTGCGAACACGACTGTGGAAATAAAATTGTAATACTCGTGGCTTGAACAGTTCATCATGTTATCCAAAATATCCTATTCTGCCTAGTTGCTGA
The DNA here is from genome assembly GCA_035222895.1 of Strongylocentrotus droebachiensis. Taxonomy (NCBI): domain Eukaryota; kingdom Metazoa; phylum Echinodermata; class Echinoidea; order Camarodonta; family Strongylocentrotidae; genus Strongylocentrotus; species Strongylocentrotus droebachiensis. The sequence goes on along the minus strand of JAVYIG010009248.1, from coordinate 78,497 downwards.
AAACATTTCTTGGTTAACATTGTATTGTATGCATTTGTATTGATGGTCATTCGTGGAAATAGGCCATTCTCGTAATGTAATCAAATTTAATGGAGACATCTTTTCTAAGTGCCATGTTACAAATCAGTGTTAACTGTGGTTACGTGATACCTACGGAATACAGATTTCCTTCAATATTTACTGGTGCATTTTGAAGGATATAATCAGACGGAGAATAGCGACCGAGTAAGAAGATGTGTGCATGGTGCACTCTTGGGCCCTCCAGAGCTTAAAAGTACGTTGCAGTCTTTAGTCAGTATTTGCTAGACCTTTTTGTGTGTGCACTTTTTTCAAATTTTCCGGGGGGGGGGGGTTACCCTCCTAACACAATTTTAGGGGAGGGGGGACGTTCCCATCGTCTTACCGGGATCGCCGGCCCTGCTGTGCAGTATGATTTCCCCGGCCAGCTCTCAGTTGAATTTTCCCCCCGGTCGCAATGGCCTTCAAAAGTACAGTCGTTATTATGCAGTTATTGACTGGCAGGGGTTGTAATAACATTATTTTGACTGCTGAAGGGAGTTATATTTCCCAAGTGGTTATATTTTCTCAAGAGAAAAAAAAAGAAAAAATAAATTCAAGGGGAAAAAAATTCATGAACAAAAAATATTGAAAAAAAAAAAGACTTTCGGTAATGGTGTAATGTGTGTAATTGGTGACATAAAGTCCTCAACAGGGCGACATGCATTGATTACAAATATATTCATTTCACCTGCTGGTAAAATATAACCGGCCAGGAAAATATAACAATTTGGATCCTCGCAAATGATATCACACACAAAGAAATATTTGGGTAATCTTACTCAAATAGGTAATTAAATTTTGACACTATTGTGACACACTTAACTGAATGCATTAACTCATTAAATTGAGTTTAATAACGCACAAGAATGAGTTTTGTTAATTTGACATTATAGTGACATGGCCAATGAGTATTTTAAATAAGTGAGTTATTTAACCTAATGTTGTGAGTAAATCGCTCCAACTCAACTAGTGAGTAATGCTGCAATTACTCAGTCAGTCAGGTTATATCGCCGTTCTTACGGCCCTTTTTCTGCCGCTGATCCTTCCCGGCCGCGCCGGAGCTGTCGGCAGTGGTGCCGTCAGTGGTTCCGGTCACGGTAGCGTCAAAACCATGTATTTCCATGTCGAGAAATACGATAAAAAACCGCCAAGATGATTCACAAAAGTACAAAATTGACGTGTTGTAATAAAGACCGAGGTCCAATCAACAAATTGATATCAAATATAAATCGAATAACGTTCGATTGCGGAGATTTCGACAGATTCTGTGCGACGAAATCTTAGTTATTAGGATGTTATGTTACGAGAATTATGAAGTAAAACTGTGAGTTTGTATGTTTGTCACTGTAAAAATGGAAGTCCTTCGCCATGCACTCCATACACTTTGGTCGTGCACAAGAAGAGCTTCAAAATTTCAGCACTAGATCTCATCGGTAGCCTTAACTTGTTTTAGAAAAAGTCTGAACAAAATTCAAGGGATCCCCTTACTACTAACTGATTAACAATTAAGAAAAATCAAATCTACTTACACTTATTCTGTGGCTCGTCGCGGCCGCTAAAATCGTGACGATCGGGTACGTACGTACGATCACGAACGCGTACGAATATTCATCAGCGAAATATGTACACGCATGCAAAGAGTAAGATAGCTCCTAAGACGAGTACAGCTTCGAAGAGGCTGAGGTTTTTTTTTTTTTTTACTCATCCAACGAATAAAGAGCCTGTGACATATAAGGGAGCAAAAAGCCACTTTACACACTTGTGAATATTTTCACTCATTCGGTCACTAAAGTTGGAGAATACTCATCCAATATGTATTTACATGTACTTTAATGAGTAAAAAGACTCATCGGGAAAATAATCGGGTCACATACTCGTTTTAAATATCATGTGTGTAAAATTTCACTAAGAGAAAGGTGGTGTATTCACCAAATGTGTAAAATAATGTATTTATTAGATATATTCTCTCGACTGAATGAGTGAGCTACGATGTTTACTCACCATACTTAGTTCCGTTTTGTTGTGTGCACGTGACGAGCTCTGGACCAATCACATCTCGGTATCTGTCTCAGCTATCTGATATCGACTATTAACAATTGTTTTTTTTTGCTGGTACGCTGCAAAATATTTACTGATCATGCTTTGATGTCGTCACAGTTAAACGGGTGAAATTACAATAATGTTGTATATATATTGCCATACAATACATAATTTCATATGAAATAATCGACAATACAACACAATATGAAATGAAAAAAAATTACGACATACAGTATTAACAATAATAATTATGATAAGTCACTTGATATAGGGCAGCTACTTCATGTATATATATATATATATACTCTACACTTAATAAAAGGTATCACATTATTACCACGACCGTAGCTGAGCTCCAATAATAAGGCGCTTAAGCAGTCAAGAAATAATATTATATAACATAATATAATATGATATAGTATACAAATAATGAATGGTTATGCGTTGAATAGTGCGAATATTTTCATGAGTTGAAAGATTAACATTCTATTCAACGAGGCGTCAGCCGAGTTGAATAGAATTAACGTTAATCTTTCAAAGAATGAAAATATTCGCACTATTGAACGAATGAAAAACATTCATTATTTGTTTTATACAACATCAAAGAAGATCTAATAGAACGTTAATCAACAAATTATGCTTTACTCCTCATATTAAAGATAAATTAAAGTTGGAGTCAAGCCTTCTCGATTATATTCAGATTGCCTTCGCGTCAGATACACGCAGGGATACGCGCGCGGCAGAGAGGTACGCAGTCTGGATATAACCAAAAATGCACGGCGCATATAACCAAAAATGCACGGTCGTGCAATATAACATCTATTGAATATCATGTGACCAAGAATCCTCCAATCAAATGACAAGGATCCATGTAGGTGTTGTATAAAATACACTAGATCATGATATATAACATTATGCTCAGAATTATGCAGCCATGCATGCAGCATATTTCCTTTCAAGTGGCAAGAATGTTCTACAACGTAATAATTCCTGCACTTATTGTACGACACTGGATTCTTGTAAAACAAAGAAATGAAGCAAAATATTATTTTATTAACTGGGAATGCAATACATGGGTCTGGCCCGATGTACTTTCAGACATAAGGTTCAAGCAAATTTGGTCAACGATAAAATATATATTTGTTGTAATTGTATTTAAAATAAATATACCTAAAGTAAACGAAAGGTCCCTGTTACTCCCTGTAGAGTAACATCAATGAGAAGAATCTTAATTTCTTCCTTTTCTGAATGCAGGGGAGGCCGTAATCTGCAAAGAATGTCAAGCGTTATATTCAACAAACGACGAGGCTTTGAACATATCAAATATCGTTGGAAGCTCATGTACGGACCCTATACGGCTGCCCAAATATCCAGATTGCGGAGGAAATGCCAGCTGCATGACAATGATGTTCCTGTTTAACTTCATGCATGAGACAGGTAAGAACAAACTAGTAATAGATATTTCAGAAACCAAACAAGCAAATAAACTATAACGATGAGGTCTTAGAACACCGAAAAGTTTTGCTATGAACTCATTTGAGAAGCCTCGAGAGGTAGATTGCGATTAAGATGTCACAAGTTTCATGACAAAGACATGTATAGGTGTCGTGGATGACTGGATACGCCGCCGGACTGTCGATCACAAGGTCCGCGGTGCAAATCCCGCAGCAGCACTAATGACCTTTGGCAAGACATTGATCTACATTTGCCACACGCCACCCAGGTGAAGTAAATGGGGACCGGTAGGAAGGAATTCCTTGAATGATACCGAAATCGGTAGCCTAGCAGAGCCGGGGTAATATTGGAGCGCTTTGAGCACCTTGCAGGGTGGATATGTGCGCTATATAAATATCCAATATTATTATTATTATCCACCATCAACCTTACGCAAAAGAAAATTGGCACAGGAAATTAACAAATATTTAACTGGCACTTTCACTGACTTCACTACTGAAAATACAAAGTTCACCTATATCGAATGCAGAGGTAAACCCGTTCAACTCGGCATTATTGGATATGTGTGCTATATATTAAAATATCCAATATTAGTATTATTATTATCCACCATCAACCTTACGCAAAAAAAAATTGGAACAGGAAATTAACAAATATTTAACTGGCACTTTCACTGACTTCACTAATAAAAAATACAAGGTACACCTATATCGAATGCAGAGGTTAAAAGGTTGTTTGACTAGGAGTAGGGATTTCTGCTTACGGTGACATCTAGTACGCGACTGCTTGTGAGTTTACGGAGAAGCTTTTGTGTGTACACACCCATATATTTTGTTTAAATTAGTTTGGGTTTTTAATGAAGTTAAAAAGAGGAAATAAACCTAATGATGTTTATTTTTATCACGATCATTATCATTATTATCATTATGCTGATTATGATTATAATCATCATCGTCCTCAATATAACGTGGTCTAATGTATCGGTTTGCAGAAGGTCTCATCGTCATGACGAACTTGCTACGAGGATGCAGCCCCCCGCAGTATAGCCAGTTGATCCCGGCTGGAGACGTATGCCTAGACGATGCGACAAGCGAAATTATCAAAGCAGATTTTTCAGACCTAGAAACCGACCTTCCGCCCCATCTTCGTGCGATTTACGTGGATTTCAGCCTAAGCTTTTGTGTGTGCGATAGCGAGGAATCGTGTACCCCGCCCTCACCGGTCGCTCCGACCCCGCCCTCACCGGTCGTTCCGATGACTGAGCCTGCCCCAGGTAAATAGTAGCTGCACCATGGCGTATTGAGAGTGAAAGTTGCGACACACGCGTACATTCGCGCCCTAGTGTCAATAGTCATGGAGCTCCAAGAAGTTCCTCTCTAGACCAAACTCTATCTGAGAGAATTTCAGCGCTCGTTGAATGTTGTTGCTGTTAATTTGTAGAATGTTGCATGTTCATACTTTATTTTCAAATTGAGAAGAAGAAGGCAAATAAGAAAGAAGAAGAAAGAAGAAGGAAGTAGAAGAAAAGGAAGAAGAACGATGAAGAATAAAAAGAGGAGAAGAAATTAATAAATCGAGGAATACATACTACTACTATTGCTACTTATATTTCTACTTCTACTACTACTACTAATATATCAAATAATAATAAGAATAATGATAATAATCATTAAAATAATAATGATTATAATAATACAAATGGCGTGCAATATGATGGACAGCCCAAAACATCCGTGCAACTTCTATAATATTTTTGTTTCACAATTCCCAGAAATAATAAGAAAGGAAATCAGTTTTGAAATTGGCAACGCTGGATTAGGGGGATGGAAAAACCCTACTGTTGGACGAGATTCTCTCGGTATTTCATGCACAGATGAATGTTATTTTCCCCATAAGCTTGTCTACCATGCACACTGGTACATGGAAGTTTACACATGTCAGTGCACTAAGTGAGCTTTGGCGCTGCGATCGCTACTCATAGTCACGCTGTAAAGCGATCACTTTAAAGAGAGTTTATGCTAACCTGCTACTTAACTTCATTTTGTCGTTTAACAGAACCAGGCAGTGCTATATCGTGTGTCACGTGCATGGATATTACCTCAGAGAGTGATGTTGCCATCGCTGCCGACAACGGAATTCCCTCCTGTTCAGATAACCCGACCAGTGTGACGTGTCCCGCTGGCGTATCAAGCTGTATCTCAGTGGAAGTCAACGCATCCTATACCCGTGACTCAGGTGAGCGTCACCATCGACTTGCGCTGCGCACGAGGTGTCATTGTTGACGCAGGGTTACGTCAACGACTGGCGCAGTCATTCACGCAACATGTGGGAATGACATCGTATAACGAATGCTAAAAAATGAATAGTGGTAACATAGTATTGAACTAATGCCACCAACATCATTTGGGTTCACATTCTTAGGCCCCGTTTCATGAAATTTATCATATCAATTAAAAAAATGCATACGTTATGTAACAGCTTTACTCTCAACCAATCGAATACAAGGGTTTCAATAGCTTATAACATGTATTGTAACTTGTCATTGATAACAAGTTCCTGATTAGCGTAGGCAATTATACGAGGCGTCATTTCGATTGCGTTATTGACTGCGTTGATCGAACTTGTACAGGCATCACCAACACGCTATGTTCTTCTTTTGAAGCTGTTAAAGCTCGTTCAAGTGTGACGTTCCAAAACCGCGGCTGTTTTTCTTTTCTTCTGATGACGTCAAATGTAACTTAAGGATATACTTCACATTCGTGTCTAAGTGAATACGCGCACGTCCTTTGTTGCGCGCATTTGTCGTGTATTAACATGTACACCAACAAAACCCGCACCGGTTTATATCTTGTTTTCGGTGAAAGATCACAACAAGCCTATACCCTCACATAGCAACAACAAGAACTCGGTGACGCAACATTACGTCAGGTAAATGACGCCTCGTGCGCCATGTCTCATTTAAATGGCGTATTCAATGAACATCTTAGTATATTAACAAATATCATTTCGATAAGCACGTCGGTAGGCAATCATTTGCTTTTTAGAGAAGATGCCATCTGTAAATTAGTTTATCTGTATATATTCTAACATGCGAAATAAACGTTTATTTGATTTTGACTATTACTATAAGTTGTCGTTATTATAATTATATATCGTCTTGTCTAATCTGATTTCAAATGTAGGGCCGAACGTGATGCTGACGAAGGAGCAACGTGGATGTGCATCCCCAGAAGGTGCTTCCTTGATCCCCCAGGGAGATGCGTGCCTCGACAAAGCCAGTGCGGAAGAGTACTTGAAAGCGGCTGATTCGTTGGCCGTGATGTCAGATGGAGATGAATTGACTTTCGAGAGCATCTCTGGCGTTACCCTCTGCGTCTGTGACGGCGCCGAAAACTGCACGCCGCCTTCCCCTCTGGCGTCCTCGGCTGCAGGGCTTGGCGCTAGTTTCGCCTTTGCTGTTGCCTCGATCCTAAATGTCGTTCTCTCAATGTTTATTTTCAAGCAGTAAGAACGTGTTGAGATCCATCCCCAACCATGCACATGATACAAGGCCATAATTATAATACAGAGTTTGGCCAAACTTGGAAGGGGAACAGGGGCCAGTTTCATAACACTTTTTATCTATAACAAATGCAAAATTTCTATGACAAATTTTCTCTCAGCCAATCAGATGCCTTGATTTCAGTAGCTTATAACAGTAGCTTGTAACTTGTTATTGATATTGATATCAAGTTTTATGAAACAGGGTTAATTTCTTGGCGCCATAATCTGACCTATGAAAGCTCTTGTTGCGTAGATGCATGTGTCACAACTAACTTTCTCAAATTTGAATCTAATGCAACTAACCATAATTTAGTGGAATTTAAATTGAATTGCTCCTTAGCTTGAGATATTTAGCCCTGAAAACTATTTAAAGGTAAAGACCAGTTATATCCCAATAATGGTCATGCGATTGCATTGTGAAAGAAACGTTGTGGAATCGATCAGAAAAGGTTGATCATCTAGCATAATACTGCAAGGTTCTGGAATCATCAAAATGATAAGAAATTTGGCCCAGTCTTCGTAAAGTTACTAGCACTGTACACAGAAAGATGTATATGGGACTACACTCACGTGCGTTATATCTCTCACATACCAATAGATATACTAATTTACCAAATATATCAATTAGAAGGCGGTTTCCCGGCAAAATTTGTATCATCATGTATTAATCAAAACATATTCTTTCACATGATTGGTAATAAGAGCTTCCATTTCATTTTTAGAAATTGGGGCGTTTCCAATACTGGTCTTTACCTTTAACATCAAATATCGATGAAGCACCTATATTATTGATGTTTTTCTTCGGATTGAGTCAGGAGCGGTGGTTCATACCCAGAATAAAAAGATTGGGTGGTAGTATTTTTGTGATTGTGGTGTGGTGGTTGGGTTGTTCGTGTATATGTGCGTCCGTGTGTGTGATGGTGGTGGTCAGGCGCGTACGCAGGGGTTTGGGGGGGTTAACCCCCCCTTCAGTTTTGTTTATGTGTGTAATTTGGAACCAAGCCCCCCCCCCCTCCCTTTTTTTTAATGTAAACAAAAAACAAACACAAATATGCCAATGGCTGACCTAAAAAAGGTGACCTTACCTTAATTGTTCTTCTTCTTCATACAATGTAACTGTATTGTTTCATGTTGCTGTTCTCATCTTTATATTGGCTTACACATAGCCATAGGGTATTTAAATGTCTATGTATGGGAACAACATAACATTAGATTCTTGGAATAGTCGATATTATCGTATTTAGCTATTATCGTTTCTTCGTTATACATTTAATATCTGCTGAATGATTTAATGTTCAAGCAGAACAAATATTGCAAATTATTTCATGGGGAACAGATAATCAAACATTTTTATGTACCGACAAAATTATTGCATGTTGCTCTTTTCATCTCTCTAAAGTGTTATACTGCTGATCCATGTTTCTATGCTAACTCATAAGGTATATATTAAATGTTAATTTTTATGGAAAATGTATTTTATTTCTCTCATTTCGCGCATCAAGAATTTGAGTATAAGCACATTTAACTTAGCATAGTAAATGTCGCAACAACAAAACATAAAAAGGAGGGCGTATTGAGTGTAAGTTCACTCAATGAAACTAGTGGCACAATGATACAAAAAAGGGAATAAACATACACTAGACACAGACAGAAAAAGTATGAAACAAAATTTTGCAAGAGGGAGAGAAAAAAGGATAGATAGATATATAAATGTTATAGCTGCATAGATAGGTAGGTATATAAAAAGATATATACGTGGAGAGAGAGAGAGAGAGAGAGATAGAGATGGAGATGGAGAGAGAGAGAGAGAGAGAGGGGGGGGGGGGAGGGAGAGAGAAAGATATTATACTGTAGGCCTATCATTATGGTGAAATGCAAGCGCAAATTACATGTACACAAAATAATAAGGAATATCCTTATTCTTTAATATTATTGAGATTGCATTTCTTCTTCCGTCACAAGATATTGATATTAATAATATGCAAGACCTATAAAGCGCTAAGTAACATGCCACACGCGTTGGAAGATGAAATGAGAAAAGCGAAGGTGTGGGTCATTAATAGGGACTTTTAGATTTGCATGACGAGAACGTGGACTGCTTGTACGTGTGACACCCTTTTAAAGCAATGTGACGTCACTGCCAGTGCCTTAAAGGGACTTTGTCACATTGTTCAGATGAGAGATAGTGGTGCTAAGGTAGTGACTTCAATGCTTGATGTACAATTAAAGATAATCTGAAAATTTGAGTGAAAATGGACCATTATTCATGGTACAAATTGGGAAAAACTGATCTGATCGATTCCTTAATTCTCCCAACTATATTATTAAATTTAATTACATTTTAGGAGAATGGAAATCGTCACAAAGCTATACAATGGCTCTACATTCCATTCCGGACATTTAAGTGTTGATAGATATTTTATAGCCTGTTTTATGTCTTTTTTTTATGGAAAAACGGTTGGGAAAATTCAAAAATGGTTGGGAGAATTTACTGTTAATCACTGTTAGAGGGTGTCATACATCGACGTGGTTTGAGAATGTTTTCAGCATTTTTTGCATGTCAGAGGGTTAGTACAGTAGAATGAATATAGTAAGCAAATAACTACCGTTGGTGAAGGTGATGGGACAAACTATCACTTCCGAGGCGATCTGGATGTAGCTATCTTTCCGAAGCGTATACATTCAGATCGCCGAGGAAGTGATAGTTTGCCATCGCCTGAAACCAAAAATATTTGCTTTATATTCCACATCAGAAACATTTCACTTCTTCCGTCATTTTAGAGCAACAAGTCATCAATTAAAAGCTAGCAAACGGTGTACGATACGTACAGTGCATGCAGTATGGTGGTGTGACCATAATTCGCGCGTGGCCAAAGTTCGCGTACTATTAAAAGCGCAATAAAAGGGCAATACGCAGCGTATACAATTAAAGTGCGTTGCACTGTGTAGACAGCACTACTATCTACACAGTGTAACGAACTTTTGCTTCTCCCATCAATGATGGGCGAACTATCTTTCAATCATAGCGCAATCGTAGCGCAAGATTCTTAGTATGTGGAATATAATAAGTAACATTTTATACAAAAATTAAGCAATTTTTTCATCAACCTTCAACAATGTAATACCAAGTCACTTTAAAAGGACGTCACATTGCCTTAAAGGCACATTGTCCTACTTGTAGCTACTTGCTCCCTCTATATAGAAAACTTCCCCAATCGGTGCCTGTTGGTCCCCCATGATCCTCTTTTTCTTATGTTAAATGAGAGCTGAGTTAATGAGAAAGCCACCTGTCACAGTGACCTCGCTGGCTCGGTGGGGGCCTAATCCCTTCTGGCTGAAGTAGTAAAGCCTGCCTTTAAAAGGATTACACACTTCGCAGTCCACGTTCTCGTCGTGCAAATCTAAAACTCCCTAACGATGCAAAAGAGAAAGCAGATAACATGGATAACAAGTCAAAAGAGGAGGGACCAATGGGGAAAAAGTAATGGTTGCAGACGACAATGTTCACCAAGTAGCCTATCAAGAATGAACAGCGCCATCTCAGGACCGTTAACAGAAAGTGGAGCTGCATGACACTTTCTTTTACTGCAGACAGATGGCAGGATATCACGTTGAATCTTCCCATTTCCTTTATTTTTCTCGTCACGCTCCTACCTCTTATCATCCATGCAGTCATTCCTCCGCTACTTGCTCTCAGTATTTTAAAATACCCTCTTTCTCTCACTCTCTCTCTCTCTCCCTCTCTGTTTTTATCAAGCCTACACACATAGATAGATAGATAGAAGAGCGAATACAAGATAATCGCTCCAAAAAGCCTAGCATTAGGGCAGGACGATAACAGGAACAAATAAAATATACGCAAAACCAAGAATAGCCGCAAAACAACAAAACGACATTGAAAAATTACAAAACACGAAATGATACAAAAAGTAATAATAACTAAAAACGAATTACTACAATAGTTCTAATTGGTGTTGATTTACGAAGGATAGTCACATCAGTGTAAATACTGCTCTTTCTTCAGGTTCTGCACTTATAATAGGCCTAACCCCATCAGTTACGAGATACCCATTTTCCCCTTTGGTTGGGTTTGGCAAATATGGATTATATGTCCTCCCAAAGAACGCTAGTGACGGGATGGAATTCGAACCATCAACCTTTAGTGTGAAAGTCAAATCAAGAACGAACCACTATACATAACAACAACATTTACACATCTAATGCCATTTGGCATGACTCGAAAGTACATGCGCCACTATCGGCTTCATCGGGGGGGGGGGGGGGGAACGAGCGCAGAATAAAACAAACTCTTTTACTCCTATCATGGTTATAGTTACTGCCGTTTGTATTCTTGTGAAACACTTTATGCGTAGTCGGTAGTCGGGAAAAATATCAAAATCATCACATCAAAGAGAAAATTTTACATGCGGTAAAAAACATTCCTTTACTCGACATGGTGATTTCATAATTCTAGATTTCATATTGTGCTGGTTTTCTCCTGCACTGACGTCTTATAAGTTCACATGGAGGACCTAAACCGGTTTCATATTGTGCTGGTTTTCTCCAGCACTGACGTCTTATAAGTTCACATGGAGGACCTAAACCGGTTGCTATGAAACTCGCTTTCCTTCATTTACATAAAACGAAAAGAACACATTTTTTTTCTTCTCACAACGACATGCCCTCATCAGCATCGTATGGCTTCGGGCGAACAGTTGCCATAGCAACCACCGTGTCATTTTCATAATACGAGCGCTTCCCAGCGATTTGCAGCGAAGAAGAGGATAACACGATGAATGCGGTACAGGGACGAAAACAGCGAGTGAACAATAATGCCGATAAACGCAGAACTCACGCATCATAAATAACAGCCTGTGAATTCAAATATAACTTCTTCTACACGGATGCTCACGCCTTCGTTGTAAACAGTTACCGTTCCATTCATAGCCGTTTTGGCGGGAAAAGACATAATTTGGCGGGGAAAAGTGTAAATTACATTTTGGCGAGGAGGAAGTAAGGATCCATGGCATATTTAGTTTTTTGTAAACGAACACAGAGAGCAGCGACGTGTGTCATCTATTGATTGATTGTATGAATTGAAGGAGTCGTGATTGAGAACTGTTTAATTCGCCGAAGAGCAATCGCATATACTCGACGGTGGAATGGGGATCGGCGCTTCTTACAGTAAAGCGCGCGCCATCCATTTGGATTTAGATGGAGGATTGAGAAGGTATGAATCACTCTATTTGAATTCGTTTATTTATGTTCTTCTTGAGAGCCGTATGGTTTGGTTTGAAAGAAAGCATTTGTATGCGTGTAAGTAAGCAACCAGAGGACCGACGGCTTAAGTTCTCGCCGAGGGAATTGGTAATGAGGATTAATACCTCATAATGTACATTGTTGCTCATAAAGTTGAATTTGAATTTGAATTTGAATTTATTAACAACAACACATCACAATAATGACAGTACATATGAACATTCATACAATGCACAAAATAATACTGATACATGTATACATAACATAAGAGTAATGTCGATTGAACAGTAATGGTTTTAAAACGATATTTTTTAGACATACATCTGCATACTATTAAATGTACAAAGATATATACGTAAATATGTATATTACTATGTTTAGGTGAAGTTGTTAATGGGAACTAGAAGTTAGCACAAGTGCTAGTCGAGCCTAGTTCCATTCTTTGGCAAGATTTTGTTCTGTTAATTTGTTTTAACATATGAATGTAAAACTTGTTTGTTTTGTATTTACATATATACAACAAAATAATACAATATCATGTAACTTTTTTTTCTTTACTAAAATGAAAAAATAAAAATAAAAAGCTTAAGCGTTAAAGCATTATAATGAAAGAAGACAAATCTTTGAAGAAATAAAATCATCAATGTGTTCATAAAAATGAAAAGGATGTATTATAAAAATAATCATACACATGTACGTACATGCACAAATCCTGTAAAAGCTTAAGGCCGCTAAAGGAAGTGTATACATATATAAAACGGAAGACAAGTAACATAACAGGAAAAAACGAAGGGGGTGGGATTGAGCCCACGTCATTTACATAGAAGGTAGGTATACTATTCGTTTGATTTGATTTTAATCTTGCATTTTGTTCAACATAAAAACAATTAAAATGTACATATTCATTACTAACAGAAGTCAATATGCAATTAAAAACATGTTATATTATAAATCAATCAAACAATTATACCTTAACCCCCATATAGGAGTTTAAAAATCATTAGCAAAAATATTTAAAAAATACAGGAGACCGCCATGTTATCCTAAAGTTTGAATGAGTGCCTCATTCTTCTAGCGACTTCTAGTTTTGTCTTTTGTTCGTATTCCTGGTAGATAAAGTCAATATCTTCTCTATGACTAAAAAGAGTAGCATACTTTACATAGAGAACATCATAATTTCATGTAAAGAGATACGATAAATGTATTTTAATCTTTTTTTGACAATTGTGTATATCAGAAATATAGTGATAGTAAATAAAAACAAAACAATTGACTACTAAAATATATAACTTTAGTTTTAAATCTTTTTGGGGTTTACAAATGCAGCTTGTTTTAACTTTCTCTTTCCAATGTTTCAATTGTATGAACCAAATCACGTTAAAGAAATAGAGAGTGAGAGAGAAAGAAGAGGAAAAGGAAGAAAGAGAGAGAGAGAGAGAGAGAGAGAGAAAGAGAGTAGCGAGGGGAGGGAGAAGAAGAATGATAATTTTGTTTTCATTAGCGAGGGCTGTAATCATCTTTAAACTTTAAAGCAGCCCTTCAAACCATGACATTTCTTTCTCTTTGTTAGGTAATTAAACAAATAAATAAGTCAGTACGTAAATCAATAACAAAATACAAAAGTTACATTACCTATTATTAAACAGACCCAACAAATCAGAATAAGATATGAATGACCTAAGTTCAAGGAACAAAATGCAAAGAAGAAGAACAAGATGAAAATAAATCAGATTGAGAACAAAAAAAACAAGAGGAAGAAGCAAATGAGATGATGAGAACGAATAGAAAGAAAAATGATACAAACACAAAATCAATAGTAAAACTTATGATAATAATAAAAATGAATTTAGTTGAAGACATTGTAACTTTAAACTCTGTCAAGTCTGTTCATAAAACTTAACTGTTCAAAAATCTGCTTTGATTATGTCAATATTTCCGCGTTTCATCCATGCCGTTCATATTTTTGTCCTGAATATATCTCTATGGTAAGTTTTTCTTCTATTTTTTTTTTTATTTTTTTTTTATTTGTCGTTTTATTTTGACAGGGTAGCCCTTTCAGTTATAAAACTGCTCGACCAAGGGGCCCTGTATCAACATAATCAAAAACATTTTTACAAAACATATAAACATACATAAGTTATAATGAACACAAAAATTAAACAAGATAAAATATTGAAATAAATGGGGAGGGGGGGTAAAATATTCATGTAAGTACTATTTTAAACTATGTGAGAGAAAGGAGTTTGCAGTGGTTTTTAAATGAATCCAGTGAGTTTAATAAACGTAAAGAAGGGGGTAATGCATTCCATATAACGGAGCCTTGATAACAGAAAAATCTTTTGAAATACTCGGTTTTGTGTTTTTTAATGAATAACGGACAGGTAGTTGCATATCTGGTATAAACGTTTATCGGTCGATAGCACACGATATCCTTAATATATTTCGGCATTTTATTATTTATCACCTTATACATCCATATTCTAAATTGGTATTGCACTCTCTGAACAACTGATTGCCATCTTAGACTGGACAATAATATAATACGAGGTGTCAAAATATCTACGTTTAGTATTAAACGGGCATAACGATTTTGTAACTTTTGTAATTTTTCCAAATGACACTTTGCCGAACATCCCCACAAAACAATACCGTAGTCAATATGTGACAATATCAAACTATCATATAACAATTTTAAAATTCTTTTCGGCAAATAATATTTAATTCGTTTTATACATGATATGGTTCTAGATATTTTAGAGACAGTTTTCGATATATGTATGTCCCACTTTAAACAATTATCAAATAATACACCAAGATATTTGAATTCATTTACAACTTCTATAACATTATCTCTGTAAATCAAGCGTACACTTTGATTTTTGATTCGTTTTCTTGTCCCAAATAACATGATCTTACACTTCTTGATTTTCAACATTAAGTCATCTTTTTCAATGTGATCAACTATTTTTTTAAACTCACATTTAAGCGTTTTCTCAACAAGGGCAATTTCTTTGCCCTTGCAAAATATTGCCGCATCATCGGCGTATAAACATATTTTAGTATTTTCACAATACGGCAAATTACAGAGGTCATTAATAAAAACAGTAAAAAGAAGTGGGCCCAATATTGATCCCTGTGGGATTCCAGTATTTACACCTCTAAATCCAGACTGAGCACCTTTAACCACGACACATTGTAATCGATCACTTAAGTAACTTTTAAACCAGGCCAATTCTTTTCCTTTTACACCATACTTGTCTAATTTGTAGAGTAAAATATTGTGATTCACCGAATCGAACGCACGTTTTAGGTCCAAAAATAATGCACCGGAGATAAGACCCTTGTCTATCCCCGTTAGTAAGAAATCATTTACATCAACTAGCGCCGTTCCTGTTGAATGAAGCGGTCGAAAGCCCGATTGTCTATCACTGAGAAGAGCATTATCATTGAGAAAATCATACAATTGGGAGTGTACAGCCTTTTCTAAAATCTTAACAATATGTGAAAGAACCGAAATCGGACGATAGTTGGATGGGCTTTTCTTGTCTCCGCCCTTAAAAATAGGCGTTACTCTTGCGCTCTTCCATTCAACAGGAACAGAACCAGTGGAGAGTGAACAATTTAACAAATGTGTAAGTGGTTTTGTAATGAATGGTGAAGCAAGCTTCAAAAGACGTGGATGTAGATTGTCAATACCACTAGATTTAAAAATAGACAATTTGGAAAGCTCCTTGAGAACAAAATCCTCTCCTATAGAAACACACGTAAAGATGTCATCAGTTAACTCATGTAATTCATTAAATGTATGTTCAGTATCATATCGACTAGCAGTTTGAGTGAAATATTCATTGAATATTGATGCAATACACTCAGGATCATCAATTACATATCCATCCTTTATCAGCTCGATTCTATCTCCCGATTTCTTCTTAAACGACACTTTCTTTAATGTTTTCCAAGTTTTGCGGGGATCACCAAGGTGCTCATTAAACTCAGAAAAGTAGTATTCTCTTTTAAGTTTCTTGTTAAGATTATTTACAGCATTTCTCTTCTTTTTATATTTATTCCACTCATCTTCATTTCCGGATTTATCAAATTTCGCCTTTAAAAAGTCACGCTCACGAGCTAATTTCAAATAATCATCCGTTATCCACGGTGATCCATTGATTTTTTTACGAACACTAACAATAGGAGCATGTTTATTACACAACTGATTAAAGGTCGATTTGAAATATTCCCATAAAGATTCAACATCATTGACTTTGTAGAAGTTAGACCAAGGAAGTTTTTCCCCGTCACTCACAAACTTAGCTTGGTCAAATTTACGAAAAGATCTAAACTTACTAATAGCTGGCTATTTCGGAAAACCAGGAAGCTGTAATGAATGGAGATACCGTCTCGAAAGAATTTTCCGAGGGAAAAATATTCAAGATTAACCTGGCTTAACAAAGAGAAATGTAACCTTCTCCAGCCATCATTTCCATCAACAGCTGTCCATATCAATGCACAGTCCCTCTCTGGCATTTCAAATAGTACGAAATGTTACGCAACGCCATCTGCTTCCCTAAGTTCTCTATTCACTCTTTTGCAAAAATATGCAAGCATCGAGCTTTGAAGCCATGCGAGGCACCAACAAATTAAGTCATGTTCAGTGAAGATGTATTTAGCTATAACATATAAAATGCAGAATTCACAACATATGACCAATGCAACTTTCTATTAGTCATCAAATGCGTTTTCCGTTCTCGGATAGCTCTACTGAAGACATGGCCATTTCAACCAGCGAAATCGACCAAGGAAATCATGAGTTAGAGCGAATGAAAGGTTTTCATCATCATGATTTTCTCATTTAATTATTGACATTTTCCGAAAATTTCCGAAATTTGTACATAGCTAGGAAGGTAGTCCAAAGGTTTATCTTCCTAAAGAACTAAATGAAATTGTGTTATATGTTTGCGCATTCATTGATTTAGGGCTAGAAGTTGTCAAGTTATCACCACTATTCACCCAGAGTACGGTCCGGCAAAGCAAAAGCCGCCGTGCTCGCTGGGCTGGGCTCTGGGTGGAACGGGAGTACTTAGAGCCATTAGGGAGCTGTATGGTCTCGAAGAGGGATTAAGGGGATTACGGCAGGGGAAATAAAAGACGCGCGGTGCCGCGGACGGCTTCAAAGGGGCCTCTTGGACGGGATCTCCATTCATTACAGCTTCCTGGGAAAACACTCCTTCTTCAGGTTAACATACACTAAAGAATGATCACTAATTCCCAAAGAAATTACATCTGAATGGAAGTCACTCTCAACGGACGGTACAAAAATAAGATCAATACAAGATCGACTGGTGGGCGTTACTCTGGTTGGTTTGCTAATAAGCTGACGGAAATTAAAACAATCACATAAGTTCTGTATTTTTCTAGAAAGTGTGTTTTTGACAAGAATGTTACAATTAAGGTCACCTAGGACGATGATGTTGGATGTAATATCATTAGCTCTTTCTATATTATTTTCTAGCGTTTCAAAAAAGTCCATTGTACTATTTGGAGGTCTGTATACAATACACACAAACCATGGTTGTGATTGCTTCAATTTGATCTCTATCCATAACACTTCTAGATTTTCCTGTTCAAGATCAGACCTTCTAGTGTAAGAAATTGAGCCTTTGATATAACATCCAATTCCACCGCCACTAGCATTTCGATCTTTCCGTTCAAAAACATATCCTTCTATATTCAACTGTTGTGTTTCAATAGTATCATCTATTTACTCTGCATTGCAATTTACTCAAGTGAAAAACATTTCAGCGATAAGTATTGTACATGTAATTGATTTTCCCCGATGAAATAATAATCAGGCAAGATTAAATACACCCACTGCTCTTGGCTTCTCGAATGAAATAGATATAGTGAATGAAGTCGTATGATTCAGAAGCTTCGTTTTCAATCCCAGTTATTTCAATTTCGACTCCGGCGGCAGTTCCGAATATTTATCCATCTACTGCAGTGGCGTATTCAGACATTGACCTCAACAGGGGCAAACCATCGTAACATGCGTGATCTCTATGGTTCAGCTTAGGAGTACCCTATTCGATGGCCCAGCTTTGCGGAATATATAGATGTACGACAGATATTGGTAGACGATATTGTCCCAAATAACGTATTTTTGTATTCATTCTTTAATTTATAATATGAGTAGTGATAATAATAAAACATTCAAACCATGACATATATACTCTGTATTTGCCATGCTACTTGTGTACATTTTATCACTTACCTATGGATGGAATCTGAAAGCGCTTTTTATTCAGGGGAAAAGGAGCTATATCAATTTGTACTATAATTATTATTATTATTATTACAAACGTTTCAAGAGTAACCTACAAGGTACAAATTAATTAATTTATACAATATACGAGAAACGAAAACCAATCATCAAAAACCTAATGAGGCTTCACAGGTTCATGGTCCAAAAAACGGCAATTAATCACAACAATCTGTATGCTAATAATTAGGATTTGTATTTCATAACTTATAACAAATTTATCTCTGTGTATTGTCTTACAAGCCCATGACCTGATAACTATTAGTATTATAAGTTGTTGCATTCTGGGGAAAATTTGTCTAAAGGGGCAAATGCCCCCCCCCCCCTCCCCCCGCCATTCTCCCCTGCCCCTAATGGCCTACCTCATGATTTGTAGATACTGGTCATTTTATAACTTGTCATGGGATGCCGGTGAGCAAATAGAATCCCTTGAAGGTAGATGTGTTGCCTAGCAACTAAGAAATGCTCTCTCTTTGGCCGTAGGGCTTCTTCTGATGTAGTGGATGAGGCAGGGTGGAGGGGGATGTGAGGAGAAGTTGATGTTTTTTTGTTCATGTCCGCTCTGCAGAGTGTAGATTCCGACCATTGTCCGGGTAAATAATTTGTATAGCTTCACCTTTGCTTGAATAATAATAGTGATGAATACTACAAATAATAATTATAAAAATCATGATTATAATGATGACGATGACAATGATATAATAGAAATATATCTAATAATACTACTACTTATAACAATTATAATAGTAATCATAATAATGAAGATAATGATAATAATAATGATAACGATATTATTAACAATAATGATACTAATAATGGAAATGATAATACAAACAAAAGTAATGGTAATAGTTGTAATAATAATAATAGTAAACAATATCATTATTACTAATTACTTCATAACTACTTCCACCACTACCCTTCCTACTACTACCCCTTTCGCTCCTACTACTACTACTAATAATAGAAACAAATAGATTACAATTTGTTTTATTAAAACAAGTTGTATTTTCGATCTAAATGATTATCAATTTAAATTAGTAAATCAAAATTTAAAAAAAATAAAAAAATTTGGTTCGGTTTTGATCGATTTGTTCATATACAAAACAAATATACATTCATCATTCTTATGAACATAAAAACAAAATAATGATAGTTGCTTAAAAATAATACGGATGGATCGCTCTATTCTGAGGCAATTTTGTGATGACCGTCTGCACTAGTTTGGCAAGAGGGGTTAAACCTCCATGCAAGGTCACTGACAGGTGCTTATCTCATCAAATCAGCTCTCAATTAACATAAGAAAAAGAGGACCATGGGGGACCAACAGGCACCGATTTGGCATTGTTTGCTATACAGAGGGCGCAAGTAGCTATACGTATTGCAGTGGGGCTTAAATGAATGGATGTGTACTTCCTAGAGGTCCGAAAAATAAGCTAAATTGTTGCCTAGCAAGAAATAAATGGCCTCTATGTACTGTAGAGTGTCATCCGATGTGTTGGATGAGACAGTTTGCAGGAGGAGGCCCGTGGCGGTTGATAGTTGTTTTTCCTTCTGTACTGGCTGTAATTATTTTGTTAAAAATCATTACATGGGTTTCACTGTTTAAAACAGGCCTGTTTTAGCTAAAACAATAACGGGGATAATGAAAATCACGGTTTTTACGACGACAACAACGACGACAATTATGGTGGGTGATGGGTGATGATGATTAGAATATAAATGATAGTGAAAATGTTATTGATAATCTTAATTATAATAATACTCATACTACTACTACTACTACTACTACTACTACTACTACTACCACTACTACTACTACTACCACTACTACTACTACTAATAATAATAATAACACTATTAATATTAATTAAAGTGTGATATTGATAATAGTAAAAGTAATGGTAATAATAAAATTGATAGAATGATGATGATGATGATGCCTGCTTCCGTACTCTTAATAAACACTATCAGTTAAACGGCTAGGGTATCTCTGTTAAGCTCCAGTTCACGAGCTCATCTTCTGAAAAGTTTTAGAAGATCTACCAGTCTGTAGGTGCAATCGGTCTCATGTGCTGCCTTTCTACTGGGATGTCTTGCCTTTGTTATTTGCATTCATGAAACTGTACACCTCATCGATTCAGCGTTGCACGGCTGCCATTGAAGTTTTCATTTAATAAACCATTATGAATGAATGAATGAATACAATTCTACGCTACGAACCGCATGAACCCTTATATGCTTTTAAGTATTCTACAATTTGTCATGTCATAGTATTTGATTTTACAATGGTCTATATTAGATTTACAAATATGAGAGCTAGTAATTCGATCAACCCCAGAAAGAGGTAGGGCCCGCATATAAGTGAAAGCATGACGGTTATTACTTTAAATAAAGAGGTCCCTAGTAATGCGGAAAGTTAAAGAAGGAGAGAAACGAGGAAATACAATTAACAGGCAGAGAGAAAATTCCAAAATTGTAGGTTACTATTTTCTCTGCACGAGAGTTTCATTTTAAAGTGATGTCGACAAGAAATGCAAGTTCTTGTTTGAGTATACAAGGATGAACAATCCGGTGTTTTACGGGAATTTTAGTTTGTCATTCAAGATAGAATACGTTATAAGATGATGCAGCGGATCCTAATCAAATGATTGGTTGGGAGCGTACACGTGACCAAGCATTTATTTTTCCTAACATGTAATTTTACTAATAACCGGTCATTAGTAAAATTATGTTATAAAACATAATTTTATTATACGAATAAAACATAATCTTACAAAACATATGATACTCATCATTTTGTTCGGGCATTAATAAATTGACCCACACTCGGTACCTTCAAAACACTTCAAACACCCTCGGCTGTCGCCTCGGGCTTCCAAAGGTTCCTTGTGTGGGTAAATCTTACTAATGCCCTCACTGCTGCATATTGTCTGTATACTATCCAACATTTATTTTCAAAATGAAATGCACTTTTGTTTTAATTAATACGATTTCTTCTTCTTGCTATTTTCTTCTTCTTCTTTTTCTACTCAGTCTATCGTTTGTTCCTCGTCTTTTTTTCTTCCTTTCGTCTTTGTCTTCTTCATCTTTAATAAGAAGATTATGTACTATTGATGCCAGTTAACACTTTTGGTTGCCTGAAAAAAATGTACAATACGATGGAGACATCATGAGTGAGAGAAACATGTTCATTTACACTTTACAAATGTATAATCTAATATTCAAACATTACACATGTAAACATTGATTCCTTATTTTCCATTTTATCATTCTCACCAAATGCATTGATTATACGCAACCATTCGTGCATACATTTTGTGATATTTGTTTATCTTTTTCGCAGATAATTTTCAGCTCCCATTGCGGATCACGTGATATCCATGACCTCTTGACCTCAGTGGCTGGTGTCAGTAGGTAAGAACAATATTATTATATCCAATACTCCCTTAGCGCCCCCTCTAACGCATGAGTATGAACATTCGAATGTATTTTGTTAATTTGAAGGGCTTATGAAGTTTGTTTATATCGTATCATTGTCGGATCTATTGAACCCGTTGATACCCCCCCCCCTATGAGAGAGAAAGGGGAGGAGTCACGGAGAGAGAGAGAGAGAGAGAGAGAGAGAGAGAGAGAAAGGGTTAATGGGGGAGAAAAGGAAATAGTTTTGGAACTGACTGCTTTACCCCTTTGTCCTCCTTGATCGACTTTTAAAACATGCGACAGACTGCTTTTGGCGATAAACTTTTTTGTTGTTGTCATTCTTTGGTATTTATAAACGTAGATTTAGCGACATTTCTTTTATTTATCCATTTATCATTCATGAATATTTTTTACTTGTTATTTTTTAATGTATTTATTCGTTTACTTTTTCATTTTATTGATCTATTTCAATAAATATGTCGTAAAAAGAGGAATAACCGACTCCAAATTAAAGGTAGGTGTATCACGCCGTGACGGATGGTTTGCTGTACATAGTGGGTAAACAGAATGCTATTTTTGTCGCAAAAACCTCACATCCGCTGCCGCCACAAAGTGCATATGGAGGCCCCTACTAGAAGCCGAAGGAACAGTATAAGCAGCTTATAATAGTCCTTCCCCTTTTGCTAACAACACATGGAACTCCACGTAGCAACCATGGCAACCATCTTTATTCCATAAACGGCACTCAAGGCAATGGCAGTTTAGCATCTGATATTCCTAGGAAACGATAACTAAAAGAAAATATCACGTTGCAATGGCAATAAAGAATGATAAGGGATATGCTAACATGTCATTCATTTGTTTGTTATTTATTATTATTAATATGTATTCATTAAGCAATAACATTTAAGGGATACTTCAACAAAATTGTGATAAACATGGATTTATTTATCATTAAAACTCTCCATGATTCTTTTGCAAATTTTGAATATATATTGATATACGCATACACATATCTTGTGGAGTATGTAAAAGTTATTTTATTTTGACATATGGTGTCTGTTTTTCTAATGTTTACTCTCTCTCTCTCTCACTCTCTCTCTCTCTCTCTCTCTCTCTCTCTCTCTCATTCGTACTTTTGTTCATAGATGGGCCAATATAAGTCTAAAAGATCAGCAAGGGGCTTTAGTTTCTATTGCCCCTACGATGCCTGCTAACACAGCGAGGTGGGTATCCTTCTCTCCGTATTAATTACTAAATTAATTGATAGTCCAGTGGGGTGTTTCACAGAACTATGGCAAGCAGTTCATGCCACTGGTTGTTCTCACCATTCCTAGTTTCTCAAGTGATGTACAAATTGCGATAAACAAATCTACAGAATTTACATTTGTTGATAGTTCATTATTGAAGGAAGAAGTATTATCTAAATATCATAATTTTTAAGACTTTTTCTTCCAATTTTACATTTGGTTCAATTGCAAAAATTGCCTACTGTAATAAGCCAACGTTTACAATATATGTAACCTTTTTTTTCGACAATGAACTATCAACAAATTGATTATGTAGATTTTTGACGTCCCTTGAGAGACCAATTGTGAGAGCAACCAGTGACATAAATGACCTGCCATAGTTCAAGTCCAACTTATGTCGATCTTATAGTCGTCGTGAAACACCTCCCTAATGTGCTGTATGGGTTATTTTGAATACCAAAAAAAAATGACATTTTGTTTTACCAGCGTTTCTATTTTCCACTTTTTTAAAACAATTTTAAGTAATGGAAATCCGGGGAATCAACGTGTTCATACCGATAACAAAATTCAAAGCAGAGTAAACCAAAGTTATTCCTCAATATAAAAAAAGTTTTTATTTTTAATGTACTTCGAAAGAAAGAATTCTTGCCTATTGTTTGTTGTCGATGATGTTGTTGTTGACGAAAGATAACGTGTCGTATTGTATTGGTACTGAAATTCTAATGACTCCCATTCACTTTCGTATCCAGAGGGAATGTACCAGTCAAATAAATTCATTATCATTCAAGCGCAATCGTATGGATATTGCTGACGGCGATATAGATCTCTGATCATCGGGGATTCAATTCATCAAGACGAATTTATTAGTAGGGCTGCTATGGCTGATTGAACAATGGATGCATTATGATAATCAATATAATTGCGTTTACAGACGTCGTTTCGTTGCGGCTAATCACTTTATAGTGAGAAAAAAAGAACGGCGCGGAAACGCATTGCTGGTCTTTTGGATAAGAACAATTCATACCACTCACAAGTTATAGTTAGGGTGATAAAGACAATATGGTTATTACTATTATTATAATAGTTGTTTTTTGTAATTGCCTGAGACGATTGTATTTTTATTCCACCTTTTATTTCAGGGAGCCTTACAAGGTCACTGTCTCTCAGAACCGGCAGGGTGAAGGTAAGAATACGAAATGAATTGTTAAGTTGAAGCTTAAATTTGAATTTGATTTTGAACGATGACATCATATCAACACCGTATATCACCAATTTTTGGAAAACCGACTCATTTTTCTCCATTATTCGTTAAACTTGACTAGTGGCCAGTCATCCATGGTGGCACTATTGTGAGCAGCCTTTACCTAACATTTCCAGTTTGGTTTCTAATATTCAAACTTTATTGACTCATTATTTATAATAAACTCAACTATAAAGTTTGAGACATATGGACAACACTGTAGCATCTTGTTTGCATAACACAATTCTCAGAAGGTTATATTGCATGAAAAATGTGATATAATAAGTATTAATATTAGAGAATAGCCTAGTAGGTATTATAAACGTGTTAAATTGTGCTTTTATTTTTCATTTCACACGAACCATTATTGCCGTATGTGCATTAATACTTAAATTCAGAAACTAATGTACATATTACGCGCATATACACACGTCGCAGTTATTCATGAGAGAAACAATGCATGCCTGATTGACAAATTTATTCTAGGGGCTTTCCCTGGCGGGTACAAGCATCACTTTTTCAATGCGAAGTAACCTCCAGTATTACGGCATTTCGGTGCTCTACTGTATTCGACGGGGGTGTCAGTTCTTCTTTAGATGGGGAGGAGGTGCAGTGATTTTAAGAATCACAAAGTATTACATGATATACACAAGTAGTTCTAGGACGAAGATCGACGTATCTATTTCTTTTTTCATTTATTCATTCTTGTATTTATCTCAGTAATTAGTTTACTTATTTCTTTGTGTATGAAGTTTTAGAATTAGTCATCAATTATTGTGTTCGTAAGGAATCAAAATATTAAGAGGGTACTCCCACGCGAATAATTTGAGATTAATATTCATAACTGTATAAAATGTCAAACCACTTTTTCATCGCGTTTATTGCAAAGAACATCTCAAGCGTTCACAGTATTTAATTAAAGGACCTTGATGATCATACGGTAGATGAGTACGGTTGATGAAAGTCATAATGACAATGCGTAAAACAACGTATCGTTTCTACCCGCCCCGATCAGTTCAGAAATAACGCACTCTAATCGAGTTAATAAATACATGAGGCATGCCAGGGTTATTAATCATTTACCAAGGTCTTTAATTCCACTATTTTACTCGTATAATACAGTCATTTTGTTAATGTAGCGGTGTCTCATAGTAATTGATAAACGCACGCGGGTTATAATTGCAGCCTAGAACGTAATATTGAAGTTATGTTTATTAAACCATGGGTGCAATACTATTATCTAGAACTTATTTCTTAGAGCGATATTTTATTTAAGCGTATTTCCTCGATTTTTGTCCCTTAGCATAAAGTGTACAAGAATGTTAATTCAGTATTTGCTTAACACAACGATTGTATCTTCTCATGGTTTACAAAAAGGCAAAGAAGAAACAAACCAAAACACAGACATACAAACAGAAAGACAAAACATATTGTTACATTTGGTATTATATAACCCGCAATGTTCACTTTTCCTTTAGGTCCTAACTGTATTTCAGGCTCGTTCTAGCTCATTCAATCAGCTCAACAAAATAACATTGTTGTTATTGGGCTTAACAATCTATAAAAACTGCTTTCCACTTTCTATTATTATGTAGAGATGATGTTTTTCATTTATGTGAATATATTTTTTAAATGATCAGTTGAAACTTGTGTGTATATAACTACCTCACCCCAAAAAAGAAGTGTAGGTATTCTGATAAAGTGAGATGTATTCCTGCCCTTTGATGTACTATATTCATTACGAAAATGAACAACAGATATATATATATATATATATACAGTCAAACATGTACTAAAGGAACCTGTCTACAAAGACTTTTTTGTGTTTCCCTTGGGTGGTCGCTATAGACAGGTTTGACTGTATATGAAGACCTTCTTGGCATGATGGAAAGTCTTATAGCATGACATGGGAGCAGCCATTTTCTTGAAAATGTGAGATACCAGGTGAAGTTGTACATATATCACGCACCAAGTTGTAGTTGGAAAGATTTTTTAATCAATAACCAAACCTTTACTTTCCAACGAGGAAACGTCATAGCTCAGACGATAGCCAAGCCAGCATCCTTCAGTGCCACATGGGACACTACATGATGCTGACTTGGCTTCCCTGTTAATAACAATAAACAAATGTACAGTTTAATTCCAAAAGGAGCTAAATCCATTTTGGTACTTGAGAGAAAAACGAATTTTGTTACCAGATTTTCTTCAGGTGTCTATGGGAAAGTGATATAAGAAGGAGCATTTTTTTCATAATTGCTCCCAAAATTTAGGTAAATGCTGTTGTTGAAAGACGGGTCCTGAAGTACACAATGTTTTGATATCAATAACTCAATTTTCATCAAAAGTGAATTTAGCTCCTTTTGGAATTAAACTCTTCAATAGAGAAAAGGAAAAGAGAGACTAGAGTTAAAACAATCATCATATCAAATCAATCATAATAAAAAATAACAAGTCCGAAAACAAAATGATATATGATTGATAATTGGCAAATTTCGAATAAGTCAAGCGTGTCTGTTTTTCTTACTTCAGGTTTTACCTCATCTTGACGTATTGTCACCTGCGTCATTAGAAGAGCGTAATATAATGAGATCGGCCTTTTATTTGTTGTACAAAACATCTTTGATTAAGGAGAACAAAGAAGGACTGTTGTTATAATGAGCTTTATGGCATCTGGGATTGTCATACCTTCGTGTTTGCAGCATCAAGGGTCGACGGTAGAAGAAAGAAAGTCGTGCTATCTCTTTGTTTTGCAAATGGAGAGCTGATTTTTCATTCGGTGCCCTACGTTCGCGTAAACCTAACTAGCTTTTGTCTTTTCATCTATCAACGCATATCATTGCCCTAAGGGCTATGGTGCGATAGACACAATCGTACTCACACAGCATATTTATAATACACACACACATACACACACACGCAAACACGCAAACACACAAATATGCACACCCACAAACACACACATGCACGAACACAATAAGACCGATTTAATTCGCGATATACCTCGTATGTCCTCGAGCAAGGCATTTGATATACATTGACCATCTCCACCCAGGTATAAAGCAGAAGGATGCGTACTTCAATGTGATTGGATTAGCAAGTGCGCGCCCGTCAAGAGGGCCACTGGCTGAAATGCTCCTAAGGGAGTGGAGAGTGTGCAGTGTAGATCGTATTTTATAGTAGGCGGAATCTTGTGGCCGGGGTAATAATACTGTATAAACAGTTTGGTCGTTTACGCTGCGACCGGTAAAGCGTTGCATGAGAAACATTCATTATTAATATTCGGTGCATACAAAAACAATAAAGGGTTGTGATATACACTCGTTGGTACAATCAGCACAAAGTCACATTCGCAGAAATGGGAATTAAAAAGAATAAATTATAATGACACCAAATTAGTGGAATTTAACAATTATATATTTTATATATGTTATCTTTACTCCAACTTGCGACCTTGATAGTTTTTTTGTCGAATAACCAGTTAGTTCTTGTTGTCGTTGTTTAAGGTAGAGTATAAGCTTAAATGGGAAATATGATATTCGAATCTGATATACTAAAAGAATATATACACGTTTTTTACACAGTATCCTAGAAATCTGTTAGTAGAAAATAGTATCTTTACATTTTGGCACAATACTTGATATCTTAACTACTCACATACTGCCGGTAATATATGTACAATAATAAATCATACTTTACGAATTAAAATGTTTTTTCTCGTTCTCTACTTGAACAAGCATGCCCAATGAAAGGCAGTGCGAATAATCCGCGCATTCCTAATTTCGTGCTCGAGAAGCTGGTAATTTGTAAGATAATCAATGGTATTGGCGTTTGGCCAAGGACGAGTTTAAGAATTTACGGGTGTTCGCCCTGCAATCTCAACAAAATTAGGAAATGAAGACACCGCTCACTCGCTCAGCGGTCTTCAATTGCTGATCAATTCAGTGACATTTGCTAATGTGTAATGCAATTCTACCCGGTGACAATGACAATGAAAAGGCGTTAAGCCAGACAAGCTCAAGTGGACGACGAACGGCTCTAGGCGATATTCTGGACCTGCAAATTCTTAAAATAGAGCAATATCCTCAACCTCATCCTCGTACTGGGAAAAAAGAAGGATAGCCGCGTGATAGGGCAAGGTCTTAAAACAAAGAAAAAGGACATTGAAATCGGACGGGGGAAAACGAAGAATACACCTGGAAAGCTGAAGTGACCAAATTTGGCTCCCGACGCTGACCACTTTTCTGTCATGTCTTTCTGGATGTACATTCTGCACTCAACCCCACCCCCATGTACGCGGAAAAGAGAAACGGTAATATAACAGGGACAAGGGCAATGCAGGGGTAGAATTCGCATGGGAAAAGAGGAATTTTTCAAAGATACCCTAGCCACAAATACACCCCCCCCCCAAAAAAAAAATGATAATAATACTATTTCTATTACTACTACTACTTCTACTACTACTACTACTACTATTAATTAACAATAATAATACTAATACACAAATAAATGAATAAATGAATACAAGAAAATAAATGAACTAATCGACTAATGTTAAAGTAAACGAAAAATGAATGAATAAATAAATTATAAGAAAGAGAAAAAAAGAGAAAATTAACAGAAAAAGATGTAGGCCTAGATGGAAAAATCAAAAGACGGCCATCATCCGAAAAGGAAAGGGAATATAATTCGAACGTGAAAAGGCAAGACACGTTTGATAATATGGAAAAGCTCAAATGGCCGATTTTGTCTCCCGGCGGTAATCTGACCTGGATATTTTTTTTTCTCTTTCTTTTTATTTTGTACGAGAGGAGCACCCAACGCAGAGAAGGTATAGAAAAGGAGCAACGTACACAAATGATTGGAATCTATATCATAAGAATAGAAGAGTTTTCGTAGGGTGAACATTTACATTGTTGTTCATGAGCATAGTATTTTGGGCTTTTTGCGTACTTTTATGGAAGATATGATAAAGGTATGTTTTTGTTACCGATATGTTTGGGGGATCAGTTAAATTAAGATATGCATTTTGGACAAATACAAATTGACTTCAGAAATCGAAAAGGTGAGTTCATTTGCTGACGGTGTCATAAAAATACCAACAATAAAATAACTGTTGCTAATAATACAATTATTATATTTACATGATAATTCTTTTAAACAAAATAACAGCGTATTTCTAGCGACGTTATAGTGTTCGATGCATTTGTTTCATCTTCCGCTCATCTCCTCTCTTACGTGCGGTAATTTAATTATTTGCCCAAGGAACGTGTTCTCAAAACGGTGTGTACGTGATTGTCTCGCTTAGTGATGGAATTACACGTAACTGCTATTTTGCCCACTCAAGCTCGATTGTATTACCGTTTAAGAATTCATGCAATTTGAAAGAGAAGACGTACTGAAAGATCATGCTAGGATGGGCATAAATCATCTGAAGATCGAACACTTTGCGCCCTCGTGTATGACAGGGTGAAACAAACGGTAATTCACTTTCTGTATCTTAAAGGTACTATGTCCCATTTGCAGGCCCAAAAAATGAAAAAGTTAAATTCCAACTGCATTTGAAAGATAATACTTATTTAGAACTTCCCTAAAAAAGGTGGGGCTTGAAAATATCTTCAAGTGGGAAAATAATGACTATTAGTTGTCAAATCGACTTTAGGGCTATAGAGCCCAAAAGTAATAGTCTTGATTTTCAGACAAAAATTATTGTACCGAATTGTCATACGTTTTATGCTGCGCAAAGATTCAATTAGTTTAATCTTGGCCATCACAAGAAGTGGGTTATTGATGTAGACAAATGCTCATGTACCCTTTACAACTCTGTTCATGTATGTTATTACCAAATAAGAAAAAAAGCCAGTCAGTCACCCAATAGTGTCTGACAGTGAAGTCTAGCAAGTAAACGGGTTTCCTTGCATAATTTGAATATGAGGACACTGCTAACGTTTACATTTCACAGATAGGACATACATGACATATTCATAATTCCTGCAAAGTTCTACAGAATTTGAGGTTGGCTGCAAAAGGGACATAGTACCTTTAAAGCAGGAATACACCCATAGTCGATTCCAATAGGCATTTTCTAGGGGTTAAGGATCCATCCATATCAAGGTTTTAGAAAAATATACATGTACAAATAAACTAAACTGTCATAGGGTGAAACAAACGATAATTCATAAGAAATGATATAAAAGAAAGGTACTGGAAGAATAATATCTACTGGATAAATCGTGATATTCATGAATCTAAACGCTAATTTAGTGTAGGTTTACCGAACTGGAATATACCAATCTAGCTCGATATGATGGTATTTTCTTTAACCCCAAAATTCCTCCACCATCATTAAAATCAAATAATAATTTATTTCCGTTATACTCGATTGGAATCGAATGTACCAATCTACCTCGCTTCCATATCGTATTTTCTTATTCAAATGTTTTCCTCCATCATTATTTAAATCATAAAAATATATGAAGATTATGATTATGAGGATGACTTCTTGTATTGCGCTGGTCAACCAGTCTCTGCTGGGCGCTCATGACGCTTGCTCTCTCTATATGTGTATTAGCATATCATATTAAAACGGGGTGCCGCGTGAAGAATTGAGTCATATAAAATATGTATTCTGGAATAACATTCCTTCATGATAAAATGCCCAAATAATATCAAGTTGATTATTCCATTGGGGAATTAAATTTAAAACACGATATTAAAGACAAGTTTGTTATTCCTCGCTCATTGCAAAACAGCACTATCCGAGATGACCGTAATGGTGTCGTAACTATATACCAAAAAAAAGGCTGAAAAACGTTGCTTTGAAAGTCTCACAAGTTCAACGTAAATAGGGTAAAGGGATGCAATACAGAGTTTTACACGTGCTTAATCACCGTCGGAATACTCGACTAAAGCATATCAATTAGATATACTTTTGTTCATTAAATTCTTTGATGGAAAATAGTAGGTCAATTTTGAAAGCATATGCGAAGTACATTTTGACAAGAACCAATTGCCAAAATGTATCCGACCTACAAGTTTAATTCAATGTCTTTTCTATTTCCGCCGGCAAACACATTTTTTCCGTGGTAAAAGCATTATTAATTAAACTAGTAATTTGAAGGTTTAACAAATGGTAAATAACCTTCGGTATTCTCGACTGCAATGTATATATATGATAGATTACATCAAAACCATTTAAAAAGAAAGGTGATACATTTGTATATACATATATGATATATTTATAAATACATACAAAATCATGTATGTATGTGTGAAATTGACTTTCTTTATACTGTGAGTCGTTTACATTATCATAAAGTTGTATTTTGGACAAAACATCTCATCTTACTGTCATCCGCATAGTTAAATAAGAAAAGCACTGTTTGAAGGCATCGTCGTGATCGTCATAAATGACGTATTTTAAAGGGAAATGTTTGTTTAATACGTGCCCATCTATGATGCGGCTGTATGAACATTGACTTACAAACCATTCCGTAACCTGCTTAGCACTAGTTTATACAAGTTTATTCATAACTGCTTTCGATGATTAATTAATTCTGTTCACTTTCATGAGTATTCCATATGTATGATAATTTATAGGTTTATTTGCACTTTTTTGTTTTGCTTAATATGTAATTGTTTATCAGTTAAATTTGTTTGTTATAGCGCTTAGAGACTTTGATGGTAAGCTCTTTATTAGTAACGTTGTTATTATTATTATTATTAAGTAAAAGTGGATGCATTTTGGCAGGAATCTGTCGTGAAGGGCAAATTGTCCCCTCGCCCCTTCTTCAAATTTGTTAGTGTTATTGCAACAGTAGGCTCTTTGGCTCTTTCGTCTCATTTGAGTGGTCTTGAAAGTGACCGAGTTCCAGTGCCTATATCCTCTGACCAAGGTGTATTTAATGGTTATTAGATAATGCAGTGGAAGTGAAAATTGCAGCGAAGCCCTCAGGAAAGAACGGTATTGATCAATGTCAGTTTTGATAAGGTCACCCTCGATAGTAAAGACTACGTGGTTATCATTTTGTTAGTATGTATGTGTTCGGGAATCTGACAATCTAAATAAATTATATTTATTGAATATTTTCTACATAGCTGCCAAAATTGGGATAAGTGAAGTGGAAATATAAATTATTTCTAGTATACCTACAGCTGGCCATTCGATGACAAGAACGCGAGATTTATCATGTTTATTTCATTATGTCACATGGCATACACACATATCGCAAAAATATAAGTGTTCTAAATTCAGAAAATCCATCTTTCTGGGCTGTCTATATCAAAGCGAATAATTCACCTTCTGGCAAATTTTCTCAAATCCGATGTCACACGCGGGTTTTTCAGGGCCATTTTCTAACAACACATCAAGTATTCCAATGTATAACCTCATGTAGTCCAATCAATTTGATTGAAATAATTCAAATAGAATTGATCTGTCATACCGAGGCAAAAGTACAAAACTGCCAAAAAAACTGCCACTGCCTTTATAAATGAGGCATTGCAACACAGAACCAGTGACGCACCTCGAGTGAAACTATTAATATGATTAAGGGATTGTTTTTCCTCTTTTTTAAGGGCTGGGGGTGAGGGGGCACGAGGGTAGGTCACCATTGTGATCAGGAAGATAAAATACGAGAGAACAAGACATTCGAATGAGGGGATTGCGTTGGAGGGATATTATCTTCCTTCCGTCTTCTTTTTTAAAACCATTCCTCTTCTTCTCGTCTGTATTATTATATTTGTTCACCACTCTGCAGGAAGGGAGGGGTGGGAATTAAAACGTGCCCCAATTCGCCGCGTGTCTTGCCTCTTTTGATAGAATTAGGATTATCCAGATAGTATGTTATAATAAGGATATTATTCTTAGTACTCCTTTAGAGACGTTTTATGCTTGAAGACTACTCATTCAAAATTAAAGAAGTCACGTTTCTGTTCTGCCAAATGGTGAACAGGGACATAATGCCGACGATTGCAATACAAATTGCAATACATTTTACATTATGTGATGATAACAAAGTTTGAAAACTCATTTAGCACTTAAGGAAAACGTAAAATTCAATTGACTCCTTTTTAATATGTGTTGGCATGGCAACATGATTTTTCATTTTGTAGCTATGGTGATGACTATTGGTAAATAGATGCAACAACCTTAGAACCGTGTCCATTTCCATTTGCAAATGGAAATGCATACATAAAACATGTTCTTAACAGTGTGGCTGGAGATAAGTACTCTACATCAATTGGCAATACCGTTCGATTGTGGCTAGGTGGGAAAAAAAGGAAAAAGAGATGAAGAGAACGAAGAGAGAATGAGAAAGAGGAAGAGGAGACAGTTACAAGAAGAAGAGGAGGCGGGGAAAGGGAGGAGAAGGGGTGATTTAAAGAAAAAAACCATGGAGGAGGAGAAATGGGAATAGATGAGGATCAGAGAAGAAGACGTATTGGGGTAGAGGGGAATATAGAGAGAAAGGAGTAATAGACGAAAAGGAAGAGTTATAAGTTCTAAAAGAGGAGGTTAAAACATATTCTAACTACGCGACTGGGAGATGAGTGCAGTAGATTATTTGTTCGATAGTGGCAGAATGAATTCGGGGAAGAAGTAGGAGGAGCATGGGGAGAAAGAGAGAAAGGAATGTAGGAGAAGAGGAGAAGGATGAGAAGAAAAGTAAAATTAGAAGAAGAACGAGGCAAATGCGATTGAACAGTAGCAAGAGAAGGGGAAGGAAGACGGGATAGGGGGTTCGGAGGAGCACAAATTTGATGAAAATTATGACTTTAACATAAGGAAGAAATGCGATAAAAGGGAGAATGAGAAAGAGGACGAGGGGAAAATCGGAATACTAAGTTTAACCTGCTTAATATGTAGTTCTGTAAAACTCTTTACTTTCATTTTAAGCAGTACAAGTAAAAATACATAGGTATGTTACTCCGACACAAAGTTAAGCGTTGTTCTGGGTTATAATTGTAATAAGTTTTAGGCTCTCTTGGTTCAAGAATCGCTTAATACTACTTGGTTTGGCATGTGTAAGTAGTGTGGCGCAAGATATTTGCATGTAATATATTTTTGAGCAATAACATTGACAAAACCCAACATATATCAACGACTGTACCAGCAAGCGTTACATTGAAAAAGGTTTCTGCTAAATCTGATTAAAATCCGAGGTTCAAAGACCGGCCCTTATTATCCCTCTCGCCCTTCTTTCTTACTTCATTAATTTAGTCGTGGTAAATTCTTACATACGCACGTACATACATGTATATAAATATATATATAATTTTAACGATTGAAATGCGAATCCTTGACAGTTCTTTTCTTCAATCGACAGGTTTTATTTGTATTTCTTCAGATAGTGAATTCAAAATAAATAAATGCAACAAACTATATACATCAAAAACGAACAAGCGCACTGTGCTAAAATAGCGCGTTACTTGGCAACGGAATGATCGTATTACGTATTATTACATCATAGTTAAAATTATGCCATGTTAATCTTTATCTCCATTTATACTTCATTATACATAGAATGTCAAAATTATTTATATCATAAATGTATCATGCATGCAGATTCATATAAAAACCGCATCATTCTCTATGTTGAACTAAAGCTTGTTCAGCTCCAGCTGAAATACATTTATGAAACAATTCTCTTTACTCTTACGTTCAGTTTCATTATCTGTCCTCATTTTATAAAGAGGTATGACATCAAATTCTGGATTATTTCCTTTTTCACATCTTGATATATCTTCACTCACATTTGGAAAATGATGAAATGCAAGGCAATGAAAAAATAGTTACAAGGAAGTAAACAATGCGCATTACTCTGGGCACGCTAGATAGTTCAATGAAATATTATCGTGAAAAGGATGTTCAAGTCATAATAACGAGGCTCATAATAGCCTAGGAAAAATGATGAATGATGTGAATACGCAGCCGAACACAATCGGAGCAACTTTATTAATGCGTGCCTAACGGACTCGCCATTTAACCCACAAATCTAACTGCATATGATATGCTCTTAACTTCTTTTTTAATAAAATCTTGATAATTAAATACTCATGCATATATTGTATTTGATAAAAAGTATGACATTGTAATGTCTTGGCAGGGGATAATGATAATGCAATTCAATTTGATTAAATTCCACACAATAATCACTCATAGTCATAAATCATAAAATACAACAAAGGTAAATATATAGATGTGGATAATAATAATGATAATAATTATAATCATAACGGTGATGATAATGATTATGATAGTAATCAAAATGATAACAATTGTAATACTGTTTATAAGATAAAAAGGATGATGACAATAATGATAATGATAATAATAACAATGACATTAATAATGATAATAAAAAGACAAATATTGATGAAAATGGCAAAAATAATACTAATGAAAACAAATAATAATGATAATTTGTTTCGTGCATAACATATTGCATAATATATCGTTAAGAACTTATCTATTTATTATATACCACTCGATATCATTACTTTACTAATTTGCTTTTCTTAACAGCTCACGATGAAGTTCTTCACGGTGTTCTCACGCACGTTTCGGAGCAAATGACCAAGTAAGTTTTCTTTCCCTCTTTTTGATAAATCTTTTCCTTTTCTATCCGATTTTTCTTCCTTTTCTCTTTCTTCTTCCTCTTCTTCTTCTCCTTGTTCCCCTTTACATTCTATATATTATTATGTTCACTTGTCATTCGTGGTGTTTGATGTTAATATTGCTATTGCTGTTCTTGTACTTGTTTTTTCATCCTCTTCTGATATTACTCTTACTACTACTACTACTACTACTACTACTACTACTACTAATATTACAACTACTACTTCTACTACTACTACTACTACTACTAATAATAATAATAATAATGATAGTAATGATAATTAATAATAATAATAATAATAATAATAATAATAATAATAATAATAATAGTACTACGACTAATATTATTACTGCTACTTCTATTTATTTTCGCTACTTCTACTTCTACTAATACTACTAATAATACTCATACTGAAATAAACACTATTACTACATTTTCTTCCTTCTTTACTTTATTCTGCTCCTACTTTGTTCTTCTCATTATCCTTGTTCTGGTTCCTCTTCCGCTTCTTCTCATTCAGTTACTTCTTTACTCATTCTCCTACCATTTATACTATTGTTTTCCCCTTTCACTTAAAACAAAAATTAACACATTTTTATTATTGCCTTTGTCGCCATTTCAGAAGATAAGTTTGTTGGGTTGGTTGTTAGATCAATTTGGGGGTAATATTTATATCCAGAACATCTAGAATTCGCATCGTTTATCTTTTACTCCCTCGCCTTCTATATCAATACAAGAACTTGTATATATATATATATATGAAGAAATGTCATCATTATTCAACGCTTTTGGGTGATTTAATGCACTATACAGTGTAAGGTCATTATGTTTGAGGGTATGAATTGAAATGATTGCGTGCTGA
Organism: Strongylocentrotus droebachiensis; assembly: GCA_035222895.1. NCBI lineage: Eukaryota > Metazoa > Echinodermata > Echinoidea > Camarodonta > Strongylocentrotidae > Strongylocentrotus > Strongylocentrotus droebachiensis. Next base: position 41,431 of record JAVYIG010009248.1, on the reverse strand, counting down.
TACTTATGGCTCTACATTCACTGTTTGTTTGCGTATATAAGTGTCGTGTTTTGAAACGACACTTATATACGCAGAGCTCGCATTTGACATTAACATCTCATCATTTGACTTTTAATACATATGCATTTCATAAGACAAAATAAACATCACCTATGTAAAAACAAAAAAGAAGGATATTTCTACCTCTTTCTTTGATAATATTCATGCACCTTTTTTTCTTGCAGGGCTTTCCGAATAAACGAAATGAAAGATGAGATGCTTAATCGACTCAACGTCATGCAGCAAAGAATCGAAAGTAAGATTTGTATCTTTTCGACTAGAAATTTCGTTTCTCACAATATCACTCAAAATAAATCCGCACGCAAATTGTATGCGATTTTCATTCACTACCGTCACTTCGTGAAAATAGGGACGAAATGATTGTCTATTACTGGTACTAAAAATATTGTGCTTATACACAGTTTATTGCATTGCTTGTTCACTTATTTTTTATTATATAATTGGGTGAAAAATATGATTAAGGGCAATATTATGGTGCTCTCCTGTAACGATTTCTTTAAATATATTGATAATACAAATTTGCATTACTATTGATTGAATGTCTGGTGTTTTTGAAGGTACAGAAGCTGTAGTTCCTGATCAACAACGTAAGCAGAAAAGCAATGATAATACTGACACACTCAGCCTAATCCCTCTAGCATTTCCATATTTTCTTGCATGACCTAAAATGTAGTCCGACATGCTGTTAGAACTTGAATTAGTAAAAATATTACTGAGAGCAACATTGAATAGAATACATCCGCTACGCAAGCAATAGTAACACTGGCCCAAGGGGCTAAATTTTACTCTTGTCCCATCCTTGCAAATCATAACCCTTATACTAACACTAATACTGCAACCATAACTAGTCCTACCCTGCTCCTCAACACTGACACTGATCATAATGATAATTCCCACCCAAGTCCTAAACGTAAGTCTAACCCTGTAACTATAACACTGACATTAATCCTATTAATCCTAACACTGAAACTTACACGGACGCCGATACTATCCAAACCCTTCTCATAAATGTAACTCTAACTCTAACACTACAATACTGTCACTAATTCTCTTAACCCTTACATTGACACTAAGCACGGACACAAATCATAATGATAATCCTAACTCCAGTCCTAAACCTAATTCTTACCCAACAGGAAAACACTGACACTCATCCTTTTAATCCCAACTTGACACTGGACACTGACACTAATAATAAATGCTAACCCTTTCTTGAGTCCTATCCCTAATTTTAGAAGATGATGAAGCGGATCCTAATCAAATGATTGGTTGAGAGCGTACACGTGAGCAGGCAATTTTTTGTTGCCTAATACGTAATTTTACTAATGACCGTTAATTAGCAAATACTAAAGACTGATCATTAGTAAAATCATGTTAAAAAACATCATTTTACAAAACAAATAAAACGTCATCTTTTAAAACAAAGGCACCTTGTGTGGGTAATTAAATGCCCTCACTGCTGTGTATTATTTGTTCACTATCTCTAAGGTGATTACACTGACACGTATCCCATTAATCCTTACCATTACACCAAACACTGATCCTAATGCTACCTTTAACCCCAACTCTGATACTTGACCATAACCCTAACCCAATGCATGAACCTCATTCTTTACGCGCTCCTTATTTCGCCTGCGATAATGCATAGGGTCTTATATGTGGTCTAGAATAGCATAGTATTGGTTCTATGTAGCTGCAAAGGTATTGTAATCACATCTGATGATTCATGCATATTTATCAAAAAGTAAAAACATATTCTAAATTATGTAGGCCTCGATTTATTTGAAAAACGTTGACGGAGGGTACGTCATTAACTGTCATTCTCTTCATCTTAAACCTAAGACGCATTAGTGTATTTAATAAGGTAAACGAAATATAACCAAAACATATTTTGCTTTGTAAGGGTTTCCATGTGGCTATACTGTATTCCAAATCTATAAGACGCCAGGTATTCTTTCATCGTTCTGTTTAGGTTGAATTGATTCGATTTAGTTTTACCAATTTATTTCTGGCGATTGGTGCGCTCAAAAGGTGCGTCCCATTTGCAGCCAACATCAAATCCTGTAGAACTTTGCAGGAATTATAAATATGTCATGTATGTCCTATCTGTAAAAATTAAAAGTTAGCAGCGTCCTCGTATTTAAATTATGCAAGGAAACCCGTTTACTTTCTAGACTTCTTTAGTAATAACATACATAAAATGAGCTGTAAAGGGGACGTGACTCACGTGAGCATTTGTCTACATCAAAATCCCACTTCTTGCAATGGCCAAAATTAAACAGATTTAATCTTTGAGTAGCACAAAACGTACGACCATACGGTAAAAGTGTCTGAAAATCAGACTATCTACTAAAAGGATTGCAATCCCTAAAGTCGATTCGACTACTAAAGATCGTTATTTTACCACAAAAAGCCATTTTCAAGCCCCTTCCTTTTAAAGGAAGTTTTAAATTAGTATATATTATTTTTCAAATGCCGGTGGAATTTAATATTTTCACAATCATCTTTTTTTTTTCTTTATCTTTCCTTCTTTCTTTGATTTTCTTTCCTTTTCTTTCCTTTTTTTTAAAATATTTTCTTTCCTTTTTCCTTTGATTTTCTCTCTCTGTCTCTCTATCTGTCTCTCTCTCTCTCTCTTTCTTTTTTTAAGCGATGGTGGCTTAGAAGATTCTAAAACGATCATAATGATTTATAAAATATAACTAAAAATGTTCCATACTCCTACTAGATGCATGACTTTTTCCAACTTTAGAAATCACTTTTAGTAGCCACTTTTATTTGATGCAAAGCATAGACATTATTTATTAGTTTAGTCTTTTATTTTATTTGTTGTACTTGAATTCACGCACAATTTCACAAAGACCCGAATAGTTGTTTTGATTTGATGTGATGTGATTTTTTATATTTTAGCTTTATTATTTAGAAAAAAAAATTGAACTACGCTTTATTTTGTAAAGCTTTTAACATGTACTGCTCTCGTTCAACTATAATTTGTTTTCTTTGTATTTTTGTTATTTAGAAAATGTATTGTTAGGACAGCTCTGTTTTGTGCCCATGGAAATTAGTTTTCCTCTTCATGGTTCGTTATGTATTGTAACAAGGCTATGTCATATTGCATCCAGCGTTTGAAGTGCATTTCTTTATATCATGAATGTTTTAAGAATCAATATCATTTAATTAAAAGAACAAATCTAAATTTGGAGCGAACCTGAAAAAAACACTTTAAGCTAACACGTTACCCTCCCCCTCCTCCTAAAAGTTTATCCGTTTCCTGTCATGAGTTGGTAAAAACTGAATATATGAAAGGCATAATTTTACTTCTAGCTGAAAGGATTATCACTTTGCTCTTCCGAAAAGGGAACCTGTTGTCGCAGGCGGTCCTCTTTGTCTGATTTTGGATTGGAGGGGGGGGGGGATTCCGATTCTGCCGAAGGTGAATAATAATACGCCACCGGTCACATTTACAACATAACAAACTACATACCTGGAAAACACCCACACCCACGCAACACAGAGAGAGAAGAAATGGATGGTGTGTTTGGCTGCATAGCATTATTCATAATAATTAAATTATTTATTATTAATAATGAGTCTAGAGTGTTTTTCATGGGCTTTACCATCATAAAAACGCTATCGAATTCCTAGAGGAGAACAATTTTCTGCATGCAAGGTATTCAAAGTGCAAGGTCGCAGGCACAACATATAATTACGAATATATTTTCCACACAGCATGGAAGTCGCCCTAGACTTGTATTTAAACATGCTTAAGCAGATTCACTGTGAAAAGTTTCATTCTTTCGATGTCATTTGGGGAAAACGTCAGATAAGAAAAGTCTCCTCGAAAGGATTGCTCTTAAAATGCCCCCCAATTTGAAATATGACAGGAAACGGCGGAAAGATTAGTCTAAACATTCATACCACATTAGTGTAGTCCCTTATACTTTTGCGTGAGATGGATGCCAATTTTGTAGCAATGTATCGATTTTGTTCCGTTTTTTATCATCACAAATCCAACAGTATGCCTTAATAATTTACTATTTGTAACATAGTTAACATCTACTTGCTGTTTGCAGACAGTTTATTTCACAATATAATGGAACGTACAGAACTCAACTTCATCTTCAAATGCAAGGCTGGAAGTGGACTTTGCATGCCAGCTTTCCGAGATTTGCACGCAGAATCTAGATGTCAAACAGTCAACCGTGATTTCTTATCAAGCCATTTCCTGACAGGCAGATGCATGAAGACGTTTCCTTCATTTATTGAACCCGAACAAACAGGGATTATTTATTAATAAACAGCGTTAGCTAGAAGAGAAGACAACAGAGGAAAGCCACAATTCACAGAGCCTTGTATATTTGTATTACACCAAGGGAATTTCTCTTTCTTTTAATGTATACAAATAATTCTGAAATTCATGCAAAATGTGCTCAACAGGTCTATTTTATCTGAAAATTGGACTGGGGACAATTGAAATTTAATATTTTCGAGGCAAATTCGTAGTTCTTTGTTTAAAATCAGGACTCAACCTCTTTCGGCTTGATATAAAATTATATTTCACTCGTAGAAAAAAGGACCCTGCGTCTAAATTCAGGAAAGCTTTTCCAATATAATGGTTAGTAATATGCGTTATACTTTTACATTACCATTCAACAAATCGTTTTGTAACTATATATATGCTAACCTTTAGCGTGTTTTTTGTTATCGTAGTGGAAGGCATGAAGGCGATAGAGATTGAAAAATGTAAAATGGAGATACGAGCCATCAAGGATGAACTACTTGTGGCAAAGAGGTAGGCATGGCAACAGCTTCATGTTCTGTAGTTGAAAATGAACGAATCCTTTAAAAGCTTTTTCTCACTCTCTTTAGGTATGAATATAGAAGGAAAAAAAACATTAGAAATTTCGTAGCGTGGTTGGATTAAAATAATAAAATATGAGATAAATATGCGGAAAATGATAATGTAAGATAAGCATATTAAGATTGTGATATAAGTTTCTAATAAATAGTACCTTACTTGTCTTCTTCTTCAAAAAGCATCTGAAAACAGACCTTGAGAATAGTCTTAAGTTCTCCTTAGACTTTTTCGGAGACATCGGTTTGACTCCCTTTGGAAAAGCGAGATATAAACTCAATTTATTATTACTATTATTATCTAACATGTTGTGATTGAGTTTAATGGAAACAGAATATTTGAATTCAATTGAATTGTTATTATCACTATTGTTATAATCATGGTAGTAATTATTATTATTACTAATATCTTTAATTTAGCAGTTAGCAACTTAATTATTCATACCTTTACCAAATTGTATAATTTTTCAAGTTCGTGAACAATTGCTTTGTCCCGATTTATGTTTCTTGAGAATATGGCATGTCAAAGCTTACACATCTAAAACTATCTAACGAAGACCATAATACAGCCAGTTCACCTTTCATTCGTGAGTTGCGAAAACAAATCAACATCATCAAATTTACAAGGGGCATGAATAATTATGTATTACTGTACCTGTTAGTAAGTCTGCATGAGCTAACATTTACACTTTATGTCTCCCATTTCTGTCCGTTTTGAAGCCGCCATGCGAACTTCTGCAAGTGTACCATACCGGCAGCCATGGGGAACGATACACGGATCGTCGCGAAGCGTGATGTGCCGAAATACCCCAAGGTAAGACAATTAGCACTGGCAGGCTTGTTTTCATCAGCTTGAGTTAGTTGCCAAATAACCCGCTATTTTCAGACTCGGGATATTATCCCGAAACTCGAAGACTGATACACCAATACAAAAACTAGCTCGTAGAGACGCAAAATAGCCTAGCGGGATATTTTGGAAACAAGACAAAGATTTCTCGGGATATTTTCTCAACTAAATATCCCGCTACTTGCAACTGGAGGCTGATGAAGACGCAAGTTAACTGGTTAATTTGCCATCGGGATAGTTAAAATAGCGGGTTATTTGGCAACCTCAAGATAATGAGGACAGGCCTGTTCGGCGTCATTGAACATCAGACAATTGGTACACCAGCCTCGGGGGTTCCGGTAACCACCATTATACCCCAGTCACACATTTTAACAGGTTCCAGACCGACTGACTCTTTGCCCCCTAGGGGCAATTTTGTTCTATAAAACGTTTTATTTCCCAAAACAGAAGTAGTACAAATCAAAAGAAGTAAGTATACAAATTATAATTTTAGAGGTTAGATCAGTACAAATCATTTTAAATTTCGTGCACTTTCTTTTTCATGCAAAAAAGTTAACAGTAGAGCAATTAACAAGATTATACGTACTAAGTTGTGTCAAAAAGAAAAAATATCAAACAATGCTTTGTGCATAAATAATATTACTCTATAAATAAAACACCACCACTGAAGTAGTGAATTGGCATAAGAAACACACAAACGCTCATACATTTCTGCTCGGTCTGTTGTGGGGTTCGTCTGAATGACTATAGGGTATTAAAGAGAAGTGAGGGAGGGGTGGGGTGGGGAGTGTGATATTTTGTCTAGCATCACCATCACACTTATGATCTGTCTTAGTTTCCAATCAGACAGTAGTCGTTTACTATTTTTTTCCTCAAAATTATAGCCCGTCTAGCTTCCGATACAAAACAAAGACATTTTTAAATACTTCATAAATAAGGAATATGACGATTATTTTCTATTTAAGACGAACGCATCATATATCACCACCCCTTGCACAACACATAGTACAACTTCTACATGGGTGATACGAATTCGACAGCTATTCATATATCATTCACGACGAGCATTTTTTTGTTCTGATGCTGTATCTAGTTGTATCACTTCATTACCGAGAATGCACTAATGGTCTCTTTGAAATTGCCATTACGTTTTGAAATACGACATTCCGCCGTCCTTGCCTTGCCGTCATTGGCTTCTGTAACCATGACAACTAACAAGTAGGAATCTGATTTTTGCAGCAATTTATTTCGTTCCACGATCGAAAAGGCCATTAAAGATGATGTCTCTTTTTTTTTCTCTCGTGTTTTTTCCGCTTTCATAAGAATATTTTAAGGGTCTATCTCAATCATCTGGACGATAAAAAGCGATCCGGGGCAAGATATTGGGAATATTTCATAACATAAAGGAAATATTGAAATCATAAGAGCAAAAGAAAATACTCCAATCGAACAAATCTGTAATTGATTGACATATTACCGCTTTCCATTTAATGACTGTCTTAGATCGTGCATTAACTAATTCAGGTTGTTCTTGTTCTTCTCATTAGTATTGTGCTCCTTATCCGCCATCTTCTTTTTGTAGACAACGCGTTGATAAAGTAAATCACTCGAAGACGACAAATTACATTGGATAACAAAAGTTAGACCTGCTGAATTTGCATCGATAACATATTATATAAATCTCTGCTTTTACCTTCATATACTTCGGGGGACATTTTTAAGCCAGACTTAATTGAGATGAAAATACGTCATTAATTTCAACAAATGGGGATTGTGAATGTAGTGCCTGAAGATAAAATGTAAGTGAAGATGTATCTTCTATACCCTCAATTGAACGTCAGTGTAGGTACATCTCAAAGAAGCCATACTTTTCCTTTCTCTTACATTTCTCTACTCGTCAAGCCTCGCATTCTTACAGCTATGTTCAAAGAAAAACACAGGAACGTCACTTTTCCCTTTTGCATTATCAAGTTCAAATGAAGCGTGTCCTTGATGTGGTACTACGCAACGGGGTTATTACAATGATATATAACCTTAAACAGAACAAACGATTGTACCAGGGAGGGGGAGGTTGTACTTATAAATAACTAAGGTACTTTAACAAATTGAGGAAGAAGTATGTTTAGGAGCTCCATTTCTTTCAGGAAGGATGAAATCGTCGAGATGTTGTTCATTTTGATCAATTTGTGGCTACTACCTCAAATGATTTCCACTACGCTTTTACAAAAGCACCCAATCTCCCCTATCTTTCCTCACTTTCTTCGCAAAGCTTCAATCTTGTTCACACAGTTTGTTATCAGTAAAACCAGACTTCCTTTGATGCATCTGTCTCATTATATTATCTTGCTTTATTGCAGTACACACTTTCACGCGAGACAAAGGAGTACCTCAAGAAGCCGACGTTCGACATTTGGCATTGGGAATCGAATGAGGTAAGTTCTTACATCACACACTGTATTACATTGAATGTATGCAAATGCAAATAATATGACTACGTATTTCTCACAAATGTAGATAAGACAATAACATTTAAAACAGATGAAGTGGTTGGATCATTACATATTTTACAAAAACGTATGGGTAGATGATCCTAGACAAAATACAAACCTAACACAGAAAGAGACCAACAATGATACAGTAGTGAAAAAGTATATACAATATACTTTTAAAGTGGATTACAGCAACATTAGTTATCAAAGCTAGGTGCATTTTCCGATCTGTTTAAAAATGTATTAAACTATATATATTAATTGAAGTAAACACCAGCTGCTGCTAGCTATTCAAAATAATCAGTAGTTTAGATGCTGCTTGTAAGTGTCGGCTTGCATGGTGATGTAGATATACAGTAGGTTTGCGGTTGTACCATGTGTGTGAGAGAGAGAGAGGTATGAGGAGTCCTGAACAGGACTCTGACTCGGTAATCTTTCTTGGAGAACAAACAGTCCTTTTCAGGACTACACTCCTCCAAGAAAGATTACCGAGTCAGAGTCCTGTTCAGGACTCCTCATACCTCTCTCTCTCTCTCTCACACACATGGTACAACCGCAAACCTACTGTATATAATCAGTAGTTTGTTGGCACAAACCCTATTAGTAAAAACTATTAAGATGGTGTCTGAACTTAGAGAATACGGCGATTGCACGGTCTAGTGATTGAAGGATTTTATTGATAATTATCCATTCTCGCAGTCCAAAGACTGAATTGCAATGGTTACAAAAGTTTACAATGTATATACTACATGATAAAAGCAATTATACAATAATATATTAAAACAGTCTAGGCAATCAACATTGAAATACAAATAAAAGTGATCAAATGACAATTATAATGGCAACTATCATTAATTTCAATTAATAAGCATGAAATTCTTAACTGAAACATTCTAAAAATATACTATTGAAATTAATCATTAAAACCATTACTATTACGAATATGGCATGCCGAAGGGTTGATTTTTTTGTCATTGGTAAAACATATTGGAAATCTTGAAATTGGATTTCATGATGGATTAAGAAATAAAGTGAATTACATTGTAAATTCGCGAAGAATATTGAAATTTGTTGATAATAAAAAAATTAAAATAAACATATTGCACTGGCTAAATACTAGGTGTTCGGTGTGAATTCATTAATATTCAAATATTACTCGTTCTTTAAAATTCAATGCTATTACTATACATTTTAAATCACAATTGAATATGAAATAATTGAAAAAATTGATTTAAAAATTCTATGATTAAAAACCTATTGGCTAAGTACTAGGTGTTCGGTGTTAATTCATTAATATTCAAATGTTACTCGTTCTTTAAAATTCAATGCTATTAATATATACATTTTAAATCACAATTAGATATGAAATAATTGAAAATATTGATATAAAAATTCAATGATTAAATACCTATTGCACAATTACTGGCAAATACTCCCCACAAGGAGTGTATTTTACATATTATATTACAGTAAAGTGAATATCAGGCATACAAAATTATTGGCATCAGAAAAAATGTTCGTTCAGAGTCCTTACCAAGTAAGGAAGAGTGCTGTGTCTCAGTCTTTCTGTTCGGCATTTAAAGTCTCTCAATCTATCACTGTGTCTCAATCGTCGATTCGTGCTCTGCATCTCTGGAAGCCAGTCGCGAAAGTGCTTGTAGAGCGATTCTGCGAACCTTAGGCACAAATGTTCCCTTCTGTCAGAGAGGGATTGCAGACCTGAAATCTGGAGGACATGTTCATAGCTTTGGTATCGACCATGAAAAATGATACGGAGGGCTCTCCTCTGGACTCTCTCGATATCATTGGCCTGTTCACATGTAATGGATGAATTCCAAACTGGAACACAGTACTCAAGCACAGGTCGAATGTAGCACGTGTAAATTGTGAGGAGATCTTCCACAGGGGCGCGATAACGCTTTAGGGCCCGAATAATGTAGAATTTTCGCGATGCCCTTCCTGTGATATCACGAACGTGGCTGTCCCAACGTAGGTTATGCTGCAGTATGACACCCAGAAGCTTGAGCTCTTTCACTTCCTGCAGAGTTGTATCATCTAGCTCAAGATGCAAAGGTGGAAGTTCGGTCCGTGAGAAGGACACTCTCATCGATTTGCACTTTGACGAGTTGATGCGAAGACCGTTATCCAAACACCATTGATGGAACAGCGTTAAGGTGGAGGGCATCATGTTGCATGACCCTCGTCTGCGGCTTTCTGCGAAGGTTATGTCATCGACGTATTTCCATCTGGATATACCTGCTGCGTCTGTCAATGCGTCATTAATCAACGCTAGGAAAATTGCTGGCCCAAGGCGAGTACCCTGGGGTACACCTCCAACTGGAGTAAGGGAAGATGAAAGTACTCCGTTGTATCTTGTCATCTGTTCTCGTCCATGAAGAAAGCTACTGATCCATGGCAGCAGGGATGGTCGAGCACCCATTGTGAAGAGTTTATTTATTGCGATATTGTGATTGACTAAGTCGAAAGCTTTTGAGAAATCAGTTACAACAATGGTGGAAACAGTTTGGAGCCGATCAGCATTGGTGTGGAGGAAATGTAGAAGATTGACGAGATAATGAGCAGTGGAGTTTCCTCTCCGACTTCCATACTGTTGAGGGTCAATGTTAGGTTCGATATCTGCCAGTAGTTGGCGATAGATGAAGAGTTCAGCCAATTTTGCAAAGTGGTCAGTCAGGGAGATTGGTCTCAGTTGATCTATTGTGGGAGGAGATTTCTTTGGGACCGGAACGACAATAGATCTTTTCCACTGTGACGGGACTTTACCTTCCTGATATGAAGTGTTTATGATGTCACATATGGGTGAACTCAACTCTGCTGCGAACTCACGAATCAGCTTTGCGGACACTCCATCTGGTCCACAGCTTTTACCAACTGGTGTCTTTTTCAGCTCGCAGTACACTTTCCATGGATGAATCTCCATGACACTTGAAGGGTTTATGGGCTGATACGCTGGTAGTTGTCGTAAGTCCAATGGGGGAACGTTTGCTGAGATGTCAGTAAAGTGATGATTGATTGCATTAGCAATGGCTCGGCTATCAGTTATTTCCACTCCAGGAACCCTGATAACATTGAGTGGTGATGAGTTACTAGTCGCAATTTTAACAAATTTAAACCATGCACTTGGGTTCTGTTTTTTCAGTCTTTGGATCCGATTCTTGTAGTAATCTACTTTTGCTTTCTTGATTTCTCTTATGACTTTGTTCTTCAAACTGGACCATACGGGACTGCAGCTACTGAAAGCAGCCTGTCTGCGCTTGATCAGTTCTTTTACCACTGGTGTGATCCAAGGTTTGTCCTTGCAATGGACCTTTACTTCTCTTGATGGGAAGAATAACTCAATGGCAGAATTGAGGTCATTGTAGAAGTTGTCACACTTGGTACTGACATCATCTGCATTTGTGACACTAGACCAATCGTGAAGAACAATCCAATTCCCGAACCGTCTTATGCCAGATTCCTTCATCGGTTGAATGGTTCTTGATGTGGTACGGTTAGCATGTTTCACCAGATAGACTTTAGGCAGCCACTTAACCCCTCTATGATCACTGCGGCCCACTGGAGACATTAATTCAATGGAATAGAGGCTTTGCATGTTAGTAAGTATCTTATCAAGGATTGCGTCTTTTCGTGTGGCTTTGTCAACCACTTGTTTTAAACCATGTCCGTTGGTGAGTTGACTTAGATTTAGGCGATTTACATCACCAAGAATAATGATTCCTGCTTGTTGGAATTTAGCAAGAATATCATCAATGGCCTGTGATATGTGCTGGATCAGCGAGTCACTGTCAGGGTTGTTGGGGGGACTGTATAGCGTTGCTACGAAGATGGAGGACACTGAGCGCGGCAGTCGGTGAGGGCGCAATTGAACCCATAAAATCTCATGATGTGATGGTACCGTAATGAGGCTCATTGGTGTTGGGTGCATTTCATCTCTGACGTACAGTGCCACGCCTCCTCCACGCCTTCCAGTCCGATTCTTAAAAAACATAGAGTAACCGGGAATGTTATACACTTGACTAGGTATTTCATCAGTGAACCAAGTCTCGCTCACCGAGATGATGTCAAAATCACCTTCTGTAACAACAGTTGTAAACTCATCAAATTTGTTGTTTAGTGACTGTGTATTAGTCATGTATACTGAAGGCAAGGTGACTTTCTGGTGGTTTAGCTCAATTTTTACATTTGCACATGTTCTTTGATTGCGCTCAGTCCATTGAACTGTTGATCGATGTGGTGTAATTCTAACCGGAATCTTTCTCTTAATGTGCCTACCAGCTCTCCGGCCTCTTCTTTTCTTCGAAATTCCACAGTCTTGTATTGTTAAATGGGTCTCATCAGATAGTTTGAACGGTGGGCTGCGTAATGACAATAGCTCTGTCCGTGAATAAGATATCCTCTTGATGGCAGTTAACCCTTCTGCTGCCGAATCGATTTCTGGCTGCATTTGGGTAGGGTACTCAGTGGCTGGACACCCCATTGCTAGCCCGACAAAGTTATTCACCACACCGCACAAAGTAGCAGTTACAATCAGGCACACAAACCTCATAGCGATAAGTTAAAAATACTTGTCAGTTTAATCGAAGTTCTCGGCAAAAACTTACGTCATTATGTCCATTGAAAAATCAAGAACATGAAATGTGACTTCTGAAACTATTTAGACTGCTAAAGTAGTAAAACGTGATGAAAATTATGGAACAAATCGTTGTAGGCGTCAGCATCAAACAGCGCCCGCAATAGGCTCTGTATTTAAACTGCTCCTAATAGTCAGAGATTGACAAAGCTAGGCTCTGCTCAAGAGTTTATGGAATTGTGTTTAAGTATCAAACTAAAGTCTATGTATGCAGACTACGATTACAGTCTGCAGAATCTCTCCAATTCACTAATTAGCATCAGTCCACCGCGTCGACTTGACATTCATGGTGATTAGTATTCATGGCGATTAGTCGCTAATTGACTGTATTTCAAAAGCACAGCGGGGCATGATTACATAACAGTCTCAGATCAAACAACTTGTTTTTCCTACATGATATATCAGTTTTGTAGCAATATGTATTCTGTCAACGGAACGATTTTTACCATATTTCTCTGAAACCCTACTCCATATAGAATTATACTTTTTTTTTTCAGCGCCCGATTGTACACATCATATTTCAGTATCGATTTACCCATTTTCATCAAAATATCAACATTACAAAACAAAAAAAATATATATTCTGTTATAAGTTGAAAATAAATGTGTGCCCCGTCCTCCTTAAATATTCATTAAATTGCAAAAATATAAATATATAAAAGATATGTTGGGGTTTTGCTTTCTATATTTTCATGAACATCCATTAAAACCTTCTGGTGGGACATTTAATACATTTATATGGATTCAGCAAGTTTGTTGGACACCTAACGAGTCTCCGAAAAAAACGTGGTAGGGGGAGGGGCAGTGTGTACTATTTGTTGATGAGAGTTTAGTTTCGATATGTCCGATTCTTTTATACCCATGAAAAAGTTGTTAATTTGAATATCTTAATTTCGATGATAAGAATACAAACCACATACAGTCAATAACTAAATTATTCACACCCATACCAAGTTTGTAACTAATTCGTTTTAATTATGTGCAAATTGATTTGTACTGTTTTACATGTTCTTTCCTAAACAATACGTAATATAAAAGTTTACTTTGAAAAATATTCTACAAAGGCCCTTTTGTAACCAGTTCACCTTTTATTCTTTTATTTATATTTGTATTTCTTAAACAGATGCTCTGTCTTCTGGAACACATGTACCACGAGCTGGGCTTAGTAAACGAGTTTCACATGAATCCGATTGTTCTTCGGCGATTTCTGGTAAGCATGAGGTGCATTGAGAAGGTGCAAAGGCTCGGTGGTAGAGCAGTGGTCTCATAACTGAGAGGTCCCGGGTTCGAAACCAAGCCAATGTGCCTGTGCCCTTCCGTAAGGCATTAATCCTCATGATCAAGTCCATCGGGGAAGTACTTGAGGGCATTGTTTAACAATGTTTCCGGTTTTACGATTCTGAGAATTATGGTCCTACGTGTTATCAGTGTCTGTGATATGGTATAACATTGAAGCCCTAACAAAAGTGCGCTTTAAAATATTCATGAAGTGCTTCAAAAAAGTAACAATCTTTGAGTGACCAGTTTTACCATACTCATTTTCACTACTTTCCAACCAGGTGTAAATGGATCACTGGCAGTGCTCGTGTAATGGTAATTGCAGAGCCCGCATACGAAGCAGTATTGTTACTTATATGGCTCTTTTGGGTAGGCCTAAAGAAAAAATTACCATTGCCATTACCATTATCATTATTAGTATTTATATTACTATTATCATTACTATCATCAATGTTATTATTTGTAGAAAAAGTAATATTAGTACAATAGTAGTGGTAGATCTATTAGTGTATTGATTTGTTATTGATGTAGTAATTCTTGATGTATTGATATATTAATTTATTGTTAATACAAAAATAACATTAACATTATTTTGGGGAAAAGGTGTAAACGCATAAGCAAAATAACAGACCCCCATTGAAGAAAAAAAAAAGGTAAATTACTTTGCTATCAATAGAAACTACCTTTGCAACATCACTTAACATCCAATCAAATCAAGGTTTCAATGGAAATTTCCATTCATTGCAACGTAACCAATCAATGCTAAGTTTTAGTTAACGGGGCCCTGGTCACTGTACTATAATGACCTTTGACCTCCAGCTCTGTGTCCAGGAGAACTACCGCAACAACCCGTTCCACAACTTTCGCCACTGCTTCTGCGTGACGCAGATGATGTACGGGATGATCTACCTGTGCGACCTGCAGTCCAAGGTCTGCCTCTCAGATCTGGGCATCCTGCTGACGGCGGCAGTGTGCCATGATTTGGATCACCCGGGGTTCAACAACACGTATGTATTTATAACAATGTTGCTGTGGTGGTGTGCAAGCTAGCGTTAAAGTAGTCACCCGAAGAATCAAAAGTGTTTTGATTTGATGCACAATTCATATCATTGCAAAGGGGAAGACTTACGTATCAAACATAATAACTTCCCTCTTTAAAATATGTTCGTGGCCCGCGGTATTCATCTCTCAACAATTTTTATTTTGAGATCCAGTTTTTCTGCCTGCAGTTCAGCGGTCCTCCGTAAAGCGTCAAGATTCGTGACGTCACATGCGAGACACATCTAGCCATGAAGCATTTTACGCCTTTCCATGATTAATTTGCCCATAATTATCAGTTGTCGTGAATTCGGGTGACTACTTTAAAGTAGAACTGTACTAGATGCACTGCCTCAAAATCCCCTCTAGCGCCATCTCTGGTCAATATTCCGTATTGGCTAAAAGTCATTTGTTATTAAGTGACCGACAACAAATTACGTTTATACATTACGTCATGCGTTGATGTGACATGAAAGCAAAATTTCAAAATTTGTAGATTTAAAATACTCGATTTGCCAAATACAAATATATTCAGAAAGTCTTCACGTTTGAAGAAATATAGATACCATAGTAATCGTGTTTGTTATTATCATTTTAATCGATTGAAAAGGTTTCGTTGAAATAATTCCATAAAGACACTCTTACTACTGGACTATTAAACATGGATAACAATTATTTGGTTCAAAAGACGTGTACAAATGGACCAATAATGAAATACAACACATAAAGGAAGTGATACCAGAGCAACGTCCGGACTTGCCTAGCTATTCGATAGAACGACAATTATTATCATCTCGAACCCACCATAAGTGGCCTTTAAGATCATCGGCTACTCTAGAATATGTTCTTGAGTATTGTTTTCGGTTTTCTTATGAGTTCAAAATATGTTCTTGAGTATTGTTTTCGGTTTGCTTACGAAATAGAGAGCCATTGTCACAGAGCATCAGGTATGAATAGTATGTATTTTTTCTCTTACATTCCTTATTCTGGATACAGGTATCAGATCAATGCCCGAACCGACCTGGCTATCCGATACAACGACATATCACCTCTGGAGAATCACCATTGTGCAGTGGCCTTCAAGATCATCAGCAACCCAGAATGCAACATCTTCAGGAACGTGCCGGAAGAACAGTTCAAGGATATTCGGCAGGTACATAACAAGTTTCACAAAGCCTTTTTTCAATGACAAGTGGCGATTAATAGTGGAAAATCTGGTGATAACCAATCAGAAGCAAGGATTCCAGTAGCTTATAACAGAAACTGACATTTGTCACTGATGACAAGTTTTTGTGAAACGGGGCCATGTTCTCTTCTTTTGAAGACCATTAATTTGCCATAGTTTACTCCGAAGCAGAATAGATTTGAATACAAATATGATTAAACCTTTCGTGATCCACTTACTATTTAATGAAATTAAGGGAAAGTGTACTTCAAAGTATTCTAGTGTGTACTGGGTTAGCTTGGATATTTTTCCTTTTCAAAGCACCCTTAATTGTCTATGCCAAACATATGTTCGCTGTAAGAGATTTTACATTGAAATTTAAAAAAAATCTATGTTTTTAATCATTGTTGTAATATCTAAATTTTGATAGAAAAGGTGAACTAGAACTACGAGAAATTGCAATTTTAAGATAATTTAACGAAAACTATTGCTTTGGACAATAATGACCGCATATGACTTTCTTGAAAAGTATTCATTAGATTAATGTGAACTCAATCTTTAAGAGTTCGGAAACCCAAGTCACGTCCCTCTTTCAAAATATTAAAGGGATTCCTGAAAATATATTTCCTGTATAGGCTTTTCATATTCGTAAATTGATTTGTTTGTATGCGTTTTTAAATATACCAGATTACAACAAAATTCATAACAATTAGTTTTAATAGTAGTATTATTCATTATTCGGCAAAAACGAAGAAAATCATTTAATACAAAACAAGAGTACATTTGGAAAAGAGTATCATGGATGCCGGGAAAAGAAAAAAACTAACTAAATAACTGTAACTCGAAGGTCTTTTTTTCCAATCCATGTGACTTCACAAAAATGGTAACAATCAAATGATGAGGTATAACAACTTACGAATCACTGAAATGTATGAATTAGTGAAATGAATACACATTTGTTTATGGCAGGGAATCATCATGCTGATCATGGCGACCGATATGGCCCGTCACTCGGAGATCCTGGACCAGTTCAAAGCCCAGGTCGAAAGTGGTTTCGACTTCTCGAACCAGGAACATCTCAACTACGTTAGTATTCTCATAGATCCAGGTCCGATTGCTTGCTTAGAATGAAGCGCAACGAGACTCTCCAATATTATGCGCAATAAAACCTTTTTTTTTCATATCATTTTTTCATATCATCTTAAAACACACCTTTTTTTTACATTATCTGATTTACATTTGTTATCATATTGTGTTATTACTTTTTAATTCATTGATTTGTGTCATTTGTTTTGTAAAGCGCTTTATACAGTTCTAAACTGGATATAGCGCTATATAATTGTATTTGTTTTAAATCAATATTATTTATTATTGTTGTGATCCATGACATCAAGTCCAACTCAAACTACTGTTGGCAATTTTCTTAATAATGGGTTAAGGGTTTGAAACTACTAATGGGGTTCCAAAGCCGAACGACCCCTTAAATTTCAGAATTACCTTTTTATTCTAACGATTTTTATTTCATTCATACTATGGTAGAGAAGGAGAGAATATGACGAGCAAATAATACGGAAGAACGCCCATCCCCCATCAGCATTGGCAGCCATAAAGTTTGCCTTTAATTCAATGATTGCGATTAGTACCCCCTTGGAGGGAAACAATTTAGGATGATTTCTCTGACATAATACTGGGGACGATTTATACATAACATTTTAAGGGCATCTATTGAATTTGCATTTGAAATCGCATATTGACAATATTTTGTATTAGGTACATATTTAAACACAAGTCAATATGCAATAGTCTTATAATTTTCATTTCTTTTTTACAATGTGACCACTGTCTACAGCTTCGAATGGTATTGATCAAGTGCTGTGATATCTCTAACGAGGTTCGACCGTCTGATGTTTCGGAGCCCTGGGTGGATTGCTTACTGGAGGAATATTTTATGCAGGTCAGTTAAGAACGTGTATATTCATGGATTTGACGGGTCATATTTTCTCCGTATGATTGACCGAAACGTGTTATTATATTGGATTGTATTTTATCGAAAATTATTGAAACATATTAATATTTCGTCCAAAAAAAAAACACTATATAAATAAAGTCAACCACGCATGCCACATTACATATCGCATGTCCAATGAAACATATCAAGTGACGCCCTAAAGATAACAATTAGATATAATGTGTTGTTAACATAGATTTAAATAAAAACGTATTGATAGCAATTTTGTTTATTTTGCTGCAATGTAGAGTGATCGGGAGAAGATAGAGGGTTTACCTGTAGCATCATTCATGGACCGTGACAAGGTTACAAAGCCCACAGCTCAAGTCGGATTCATCAAGTTCGTCCTCATCCCAATGTTTGAGGTGGTGGCGAAGGTGAGGTTCTTTTATTTATTTTTATATTTTGACCTTTCATTTTGCACCAGTGCCAATTGATTGACCGGTACTTTGTTTGCCAGGCGTGTAGATCTGCTAAAAACAAATATGTACCAGTTTAACAAAATGATCGCTTCAAGCAACTAAAAAAAGCGTTCCAATATTTGCTCTATTACGAACTTGATTATATTTAGCTCCAGGACGACAACTTTAACGCAGGCATATATTAAACTTGCGCTCAGAAAATTTGAAGCCTAGCTGGAATGCTCCCCAGGGTGTGGAGGAATGTGCATACATTGTGTGCGGGCAAGCCTGAATCCGATGACCGGGGTAGTAATATATCTGTAAAGCGCTTAGAGACAGCATCGATGTAGTAAGCGCTATATAAAAGCGGAATAGTATTACTATTATATTTAATAATAATGATAACAATACAGCATTTATTATGTGCCATCGATCTAGTAAACTATTCTGAGGCGCAGGGGGATAGAATTAGAATGAGATACTTATGCCACGATAAGGGCAATGTGGCACAAGGAGATTAATAGTGTGGCATAATTGAAAAGAGTTGAATACCGAGGGGAAGCAGTAGTCGAGTGGTTTGTTAACAGGGACTTTTAGATTCGCACGAAGACAATAGGTCTATGCTACGATCGACGTCCTGCTAATGCACTGTCGTGAATGGACGTCACACGTATCAGTCCACGCAAATCTAAAAGTCCCTATTGTTTCGTAGTCGACTGGTATAAACGCAAGATTGGAGATGCCAAGGACGTGGGTTCGAATCCCATCACAAAACTGTTGTGACAATTTTGTAACTCAGGCAAGGTAGTGCTTCTCTTTATAAGCACAAGCCATTACCATCTATATCCGCTTTTGTTGAATTATAGAAGCAAACACACCATATATTCTCAGGGGGGGGGGGGGGGGGTGAAATATCAAAAGTTTAAATGCTGTCCTATAGCTTCACCCTGCATGTTTATGGGTGAAAGGAAGAACTGAATAAAATAAATAAGACTCTCAGATTAAACAATAAAAGAAATACTTTAAAAGGAAAGAACATCCGGAGCGAAATTTTTTCCAGGCATAGTAGACCAGTTCCTTCGTAGATGAACACAATCATACATTCAATGGCCTCGTCATTATCTCTATATTGAACGCTTACATGTTATCACATTGTATTGGTCATTGTAATGGCAGAAGAGCCATATAATATAGATTGTACGGCTTCAAACAATACATTCACATAGTCGCATGAACTTTCAAATATTATGGTTTCCTTTAATTTGTGGTCTGTGGCATAGAGTCGATAATGCGCAGTAGGTAGTAATACAACTATTTTTGTTTAAATATAGACAACCTATTTGGATTATGATGATGATGATGATGATGAACAGCATTTGTATGGCGTCATATATCTGTTTCGAAAACATTCAAAGGCGCGAGCTCCTCCAATAAAATTAGCATTTAAATGTCTGAAGGAAGATGTGAGTTTTGAGTGAAGCTTTGAAGTGGTCCAGGTTGTCAATTTCGCGAATAGATGATGGGAGGGAATTCCACAGGCGAGGAGCAATAGAGGAAAATGCCCGGTCTCGATATCCCTTGAGATGAATAAAGGGCATCTGGAGAGTAAGGCCAGATGAGCGAAGATGACATGAATAAGTGTATTTACACCTAATCTCATGTAACTTAATCATAAATGGGCAGCTTGTGTGGATTTTATTCAATGGCATACATTTAAATCCCTTTCATTCAATTTAACAGCTTTTCACACAGCTGAATGATTCAGTTGTAGAGCCGCTACGGTCCGCCCTCTACCGGTATGAAGAACAGAAGTTGAAGGAAGATCAAATCAAAGAGAAACTGAGAGAGGTATTTATAATCAAGTTTTGTTTCGAGATTACAATTCATTTTTGAATAAACAAAAAGGTGAATTCATTACGTAGAAGATCGCTTATTGAGTGGGGCGCGATTTTTCAGTGGTAGAGCAGTGGTCCGATAACAGGGAGGTCCCCGGTTCAAATCCAATTCGATATGCTAATTCCCTTTGGTAAGACATTTATCCTCTTTACCAAGTCATTCGGAGAGGAATTAAAGCTGTGGGTCACCTGTGTGCGTACCTACAAGCATGCACATGTTTCCCTAGCGGTCAGTTAATACAAACAAGCCAACCAACTAGCCTATCATTTCGGGGTGCGATTTAAACTCTTCCCTGAACAAGATGGACATATTTTATCCACGTATGCACATCACAGCTCAAAGCTTGTTCACTTGGCGTGAAGGGATTTTTTTTTTTTTTTTCAAAAGTGTTAAACAAATATTAATTCTTCAGATTTTTCCAATATTTGACTGACCTGCCTTTACGTTAGAATAATGGAATCGTAGTTTACTTGATTTTGAGATGGACTTTCTACTGAAGGGTTACTTTCAAGCCAATTGTTGACAAATTTTTGATCATTATGACTTTATTAAAGACAGGAACAAGAATATATTATGATTTTATCATGCTCGCAAAGAAATAATCTCTTTTAAATGTTCATGTTTGTTTTACAGACAGCAAGAATTCGAGCCGAACAGGAGGGCGTGGACTAAAGACACCCAGATCCTAATCCTTATGATAAATTTATCATCAAGATGAGTTCTATTCTTGCTACCAAAACAAAACAAATAATCTATTTTCGCACTTTCACGGGTTTATTTTTCCACTGCCTTCTATTTTCCAAACTTGGGTGCAAGTCATATTAAGCTCATTGAGACGAAAGAGCGGTGCTTGTGAAATTTCTGTAA
The DNA here is from genome assembly GCA_035222895.1 of Strongylocentrotus droebachiensis. Taxonomy (NCBI): domain Eukaryota; kingdom Metazoa; phylum Echinodermata; class Echinoidea; order Camarodonta; family Strongylocentrotidae; genus Strongylocentrotus; species Strongylocentrotus droebachiensis. The sequence continues at coordinate 19,877 of JAVYIG010009248.1, read as the reverse complement.
ATATGCAAACATTTGTGATTTAACATATATTTGTATTGTGGTGATACATTTGTTTGAGAGTTGAACTATTGGTCTGAATACTTTTGTAAGGCCTCGGATATTTTTAGCTGTTCAGCTACAGCCTACGTCAGTGATGTGACCCGATTTGTGACCTTTCTGACGTCATTGACAATAATCTGGGCGTAAACATTCGGCACGAACATTCGTCTTTGTCCAAAGAACGTTTGAAGTCCCAAATATATAAATAACTTCCTTTACTCCCCTTTCAAATATCTCGCAGGTAATGGCCCGCATTCACAAAGGAGGTTTGTAGAACAATCTAAGTTAATGTGCGTCATATGACGCGTTTTGACGCGTTTCAGACCAAGGTTTGTCTGAACCTTTGTCTGACCCTTGGTCTGAAACTTGGTCTGAAACGCATCGAAACGCGTCATATGACACACAGTAAAGATAAAGTTGAGTTCTCGTTAAAAAAAAGAAATTGAATTCTCACAGAATCAAACGAAACTTTCACTAAATGTTCAAGAGTACAAATAAATGTCATTTGCCAAACAATTTTGGTAGAAAATGTATACTGGTTGAGTAATGAGCATAGAAAGATAAGGAAATAAAGATTAGTAGCCCCGATACCATTGGTGTAGTCCCATTTACATCTTTTTGTGTACAGTGCTTGTTACTTTACCAAGACTGGGTCACATTTATTATGATTTTGATGACTCCAGAACCTTGCAGTACACGCCAATACTTACATGCTACATGATCAACTTTTTCTGATCCATTCCACACCTTTTCTTTCACGATGCAATCGCATGACCAGAGCTCAACTTTATCTTTAATGTAGGCTTGTCGACAAACCTCCTTTGTGAATTCGGGCTGATGTGTTTGTATTGATATGAAAGTATCAAACATGTGCAGAACTCTATGTGAAGTATTTCAAGCTAACTCGTTTAATTTATTTGGAAAATCTATTTGAAATATTTCAAGCATGTTCATATTATGTAACTTTGTACACTGTAATTGTATAAAAAAAAAATGTATAAATGCTGTCCATAAGTTTATTGATTTATAGTCGGATGGAAATATTACATGAAATATTTGATAAATATTAAACTAACGAAGACGTTAAGCCGAAATCGATCAAAAATTCAAAAGTGGCCTTTTCATGTATTTTTCAAAAACACTAAATCATAGCCAACATCACATCTTTAAACAAGTGTCGTGGTATAGTGGTTTATTTACTTAAATCCCAATCTAAGGGGTGACACGGTTCGAATCCCAGCCCGACACTATTAAACCAAACGTAATTTGACAAGAAATCAAACCATTTTACCACTCTCCAACTAGGTGTAAATGGGTAACTGGCAATTGCTTGGGTAATGGTAATTGCAAGGTCCGCAGTAAGAGCAGTATTGATACTGATATACCTACCTATAAGACTTAACTATTACCATTATTGTGTATTAGTATTATTATTATCCTTATTGTCATAAGTATTATTATTATTATTTTCATTTGTTATTGTTTTCTTTATCATTATCATTATTATTATTGATATAAATATGATTATTATCCTTGTTAAAATTTTGTCAATGATAACATGGATTTCATTTCGCATACGATAGAATATATGATTCTGAAAGAAGGGTGCTAGATTGGAAATCAAACTTATCATGATTTCGTTCAATTCTTATAAACATATCTTAACATTAATTGTGTTCATCTCACCTTTCTCTGATCGTGACTTTTGAACATTTTTGTACGCATTATAAAGAAACATTTTGTATACACCTTCAAAATGACTGTGAACTGTATTATATAGCAAACTTGTCAAAACATTAAAGTCATGTTCATATTCGTTTTCGAAGTTGTACTTTATTCTCGTTCATTATATATATACATATATATATATGTTACTTGTATTTATTATTGGTTGGTATTGATATATGTGTACATTAAGTTGAAGTGTACATATGTGTTTATGTTTCTTCATTGATCTAAGTTTCTTGTGTTTAAGATTTTACAGTATTATTACGTTTCGCATTGTCCGTTATTTTGTGCAATATTTAACGTAGCAAAGTGCAGCAATGGCTGTGCAGTTGTTTGAGTGTTCATGTGTACAGTTTCCGTGTTTGAATTTTCACCCAATTGTATACTTTGAATCACATGTTTATTTCTATTCATCATTCCCGTATCTTTTGTCCGTCTTTGTGAAGGGGCAATAGTCTCTACACATGGATTTCAGGGTCGGAATGTTAGTCCTTTGGTTTGCAACAAGGACCGTGAGAACATTAGTAACATGATTAACGTCATGACAAACTACTTCCTTTATTAAAACCGGAGGACAAACCGGAGCGATTCTAAAAGATTTTACCTTTTCTAATCCTTGAGGAACGGTGTTCTTGTGGGAAAGGGGACTTTTATTTGAGGTGTAAATAATACCTCCCCCCCCCCCCTTCCTTCTGGAACCGCTACGCCCTGAGGAAAGAAAAATCACGTCATAAAGGCAATACAATATTGAAAGATGTCAGCGCACGAGCTGAAAACTAAACAATGCATATTTGCATTTTTCCTTCTTTCTTTCATTTGATCAGAGAAAATTGCAATCTAACGAGTTACTATTTGTTTAATGATATTATGGTTCCACTAAATCTCTAGAAAGGCTGTGAAATTGTGTTTATATCCGTGTCTATTTTAAGGAATGTATAACCTACGTGTGATAAACAAATGTGTGGGCTACTACGAATGAAAGGTTCCCTTTTATAAAGGGGAAAACCCTCAAGTTTTTTAATACTCATAAATAAATGGGCGTAGTCCGGTGAACTTAGGACACATTTCGGAACGCAATGTATTGCTAATTATCTGATAGTAAAATAATGTCTAAACAAAAATATTTCATTAAAAAAGTTTCATTAAAAAAGTTCATGTGTACAGTTTCCGTGTTTGAATTTTCACCCAATTGTATACTTTGAATCACATGTTTATTTCTATTCATCATTCCCGTATCTTTTGTCCGTCTTTGTGAAGGGGCAATAGTCTCTACACATGGATTTCAGGGTCGGAATGTTAGTCCTTTGGTTTGCAACAAGGACCGTGAGAACATTAGTAACATGATTAACGTCATGACAAACTACTTCCTTTATTAAAACCGGAGGACAAACCGGAGCGATTCTAAAAGATTTTACCTTTTCTAATCCTTGAGGAACGGTGTTCTTGTGGGAAAGGGGACTTTTATTTGAGGTGTAAATAATACCTCCCCCCCCCCCTTCCTTCTGGAACCGCTACGCCCTGAGGAAAGAAAAATCACGTCATAAAGGCAATACAATATTGAAAGATGTCAGCGCACGAGCTGAAAACTAAACAATGCATATTTGCATTTTTCCTTCTTTCTTTCATTTGATCAGAGAAAATTGCAATCTAACGAGTTACTATTTGTTTAATGATATTATGGTTCCACTAAATCTCTAGAAAGGCTGTGAAATTGTGTTTATATCCGTGTCTATTTTAAGGAATGTATAACCTACGTGTGATAAACAAATGTGTGGGCTACTACGAATGAAAGGTTCCCTTTTATAAAGGGGAAAACCCTCAAGTTTTTTAATACTCATAAATAAATGGGCGTAGTCCGGTGAACTTAGGACACATTTCGGAACGCAATGTATTGCTAATTATCTGATAGTAAAATAATGTCTAAACAAAAATATTTCATTAAAAAAGTTTCATTAAAAAAGTTCATGTGTACAGTTTCCGTGTTTGAATTTTCACCCAATTGTATACTTTGAATCACATGTTTATTTCTATTCATCATTCCCGTATCTTTTGTCCGTCTTTGTGAAGGGGCAATAGTCTCTACACATGGATTTCAGGGTCGGAATGTTAGTCCTTTGGTTTGCAACAAGGACCGTGAGAACATTAGTAACATGATTAACGTCATGACAAACTACTTCCTTTATTAAAACCGGAGGACAAACCGGAGCGATTCTAAAAGATTTTACCTTTTCTAATCCTTGAGGAACGGTGTTCTTGTGGGAAAGGGGACTTTTATTTGAGGTGTAAATAATACCTCCCCCCCCCCTTCCTTCTGGAACCGCTACGCCCTGAGGAAAGAAAAATCACGTCATAAAGGCAATACAATATTGAAAGATGTCAGCGCACGAGCTGAAAACTAAACAATGCATATTTGCATTTTTCCTTCTTTCTTTCATTTGATCAGAGAAAATTGCAATCTAACGAGTTACTATTTGTTTAATGATATTATGGTTCTACTAAATCTCTAGAAAGGCTGTGAAATTGTGTTTATATCCGTGTCTATTTTAAGGAATGTATAACCTACGTGTGATAAACAAATGTGTGGGCTACTACGAATGAAAGGTTCCCTTTTATAAAGGGGAAAACCCTCAAGTTTTTTAATACTCATAAATAAATGGGCGTAGTCCGGTGAACTTAGGACACATTTCGGAACGCAATGTATTGCTAATTATCTGATAGTAAAATAATGTCTAAACAAAAATATTTCATTAAAAAAGTTTGAATGTAATGAAATGGTTCCAAAAAACAAAATTAAGTCAATTAAATAAAAACGTTATTTGAAATAAGTCATCTGCTTTGATAACTTAAAAAGGGTTGGGCTACACTGTAAATATAATTAATTGTTTGATCATTGTATTTGTGTTAATACTTGATTTGTCGTTTCAGTAATGTTGAATTGTCGTTTGTGTTTTGGTATTAGCTTCGAGATATTAATGTTTGTCATATGATGGTTTTGCACTCGGTTTGCTTTAATAAAGTTTTAACGCAATTCGCAGCTCAGCTGCAACTAGCACGTGTCATTCTCTTACGATTCTTTAAGCCCAATCGCGTAGGCAGTGATCGCGATGATTGTGAGGGGTTTGTGAGATGTTTGAAAGAAAAGCTACTGGTTATAATAGTTTGGATAAAAAATTGAGTTTTTAAGGAGATTATGACGACGGAAGAGGATAACCAAACAAAAACGCAAATAATGCAGAGCCAGAAAATCTGAAAATCTTCGTAATCAATAGGTCTCGTGGTCTAGTGATTTAATGACACGGATGTCCTTAGGCATTAGAACAGTGGAGCCACATGAGTGTCAAGTGTGACAATCTGTCCGTTATACCTAAACCAGGTAGTAGTTGTAATAACAATAAAAGTAGTAGTATGGTAGTAATAGTTGCAGTCAGGGGCGAAGGCAGGGGGGGGGGGGTCGAACCCCCCTCCATTTTGTGTGTGATTAGGAGGACCCCCCTCAATTAAAATAAATAAATAAATAAAACAATAACAAAAATAGCTAATGGGTGACCCAAAAAAGGTCCCCCCCCCCCCCCTCTTCGAGAAAACCCTGCGAACGCGCCTGGTTGCAGTAGTATTATTAGTAGTATAATTTGTTATTATTATTATTAGTAGTTGGAGTAATAGTAGTAGTAGTAGTAGTAGTAGTAGTAGTAATAATAGAAGAAGTATTAACATTAGTAGTATTGTAATTATTAGTAGTAGTATAAGTAGTAGTGGTATTAGTGGTAGTAGTGGTACTAGTAGTAAAAGTAGTAGTGGTAGTAATAGTAGTAGAAGTAGTAGAAGTGGGAATAATTTAAGAAGTTTAAGTGGTAGTAGTAACAGTAGTAGTAGTAGCGCGGGGGGTGATAGCACTATTGGGGGGGGCCTGGGGGAGGGGCACGTGCCCCCCTGGATCAGTCCCTGACTACTACTACTGATACTACTACTACTACTACGACTACTACTACAACTACTACTACTTCTACTACTGCGATTTTTTTGTGGGACCCAAACAATAAATATAATGTCCTCTTAACCCCCCCCCCCCCCCTCCCCCCCCCCCCCCCACCCTCTTCGCTTATTCAGCGGCTGGCTGAGTCGTTGCGAAATTTTCGGCCCGATTATGCCATTTTGTGCCCCCTTCCGGTTAGAAATTCCTGGTAGTGGTGGTGGAAGTAGTAGTAGTAGTAGTAGTAGTAGTAGATATAGTAGTAGTAGATACAGTAGTAGTAGTAGTAGTAGTAGTAGTAGTAGAAGTAGAAGTAGTAGTATAAGTAGTAGTAATTACAGTAGCAGCAGTAGTACTTGTAGTAAGAGTATGAAATATTAGGCGATAATTTTACAATTCGACATCCCCGATTAAATAGTAAGAACCAATAATTGTAGTTTCCATTTCTATTAAAAAAAATACATTTGTTCACATAATGTACATTCACCCTCAGACAAATGGGGGAATTTCAGCAAATTCTGGCACGTTTCAGGCAAAACAAAAACACAACTTTGTTTGTTGGTGTTGAAGTGTAATGAATTTCCAAGTTAAATGTATTTAGACTCCAATCCACAATATGGCCTTTATGAAGGGCAAACGATTAAAGCTAGCTAATCCAGTGAATCAGAGCATATAATTCCTATTTCGGGGGCATTCACTATCTCACTGTGGTTTGTGATTTTTGCACCGAATTTGTTAAGCCCAATTATAAGTGCAGAGACATACAGGCTGGGAAAAACAGCAGGATGTAAACATCATTGCAAAGACTCGCACAAAAGGGTTACTTGTGCGAGTTAATCGTTGGCAACTATTAAGGGGTCGTTATCAGAGGGGCGTAAGCACGTACCTCGTCTCTTTTTTTTATTCAATTTTGAGGAAAAACAACATTTCTCCCCGAAAGATATTAAAACTAATATCTTATTATAGTGACTGGTATCTTAGGACATTTTTACCGTATGAAATAGTTGGTCGATTTAAAATGAATACGGGGGGGGGGGGGTCTTTAACAAAAAGCAACCTTATTTAGACTGGCAATATCTTAAAACGTACATGTTCACCCAAACTTGAATTGCATAGGCAATATTGTACATTTTTGTGCTCATCGAGCTAAAAAGAGATTATCATTATGTCTTAGTATTAGACATATTCATATCATTTTACAAATGAATTATCAATCTAAAATATGTCATACTACTAGCGTTACAGTTGCTGTAACTTAAACCGCGGTTGGACAATATTCTAAGCCATTTCGTAAATGCTATCTGCGCATGGGCAGATAAAGGTCATTTAGGATAAAATTGTAAAACCCACCGAGATGAATACGTGCTCATGTTATTAAACATTATTCATGTGTGCACCTAGGGTAAATTCTATGATACAAGAGGGCAAACAAAAACTTTTCCTGAAGCACATACATGACTTTGGCATTGATTATTCTAAAATACACAAAGTGGGACATCTCCATGAGTAAAAGATATGTGGATATTTGGGGTCATTTGACACATGTGCTAACTACGAAATGGTCTATCGGAAAGGTTCAAGGGCCAGGCTAGCCTCGTAAGGGGGGGGGGGGGGGCGGCGTAGCCCATACTGCATAGCAGTACGTTAAAATACATTCAAGTAGGTTAACGTATTTAAAGTTAAAGTACGACCAGGAAAATGTACACATGTAAGTATAGGCACGGATAAGAATGCTTAAGTACAATAAAGTACAGTGAACTAGGTTGGAGTATGTTGAACTACGTGTAACTATGTTGAATTAAGTTGTTGTCAGGTTAATGAAAAAACCTGCTACCGACGGTGGTTATCCTTTGAACATGCCCCACATATAAACCTCATCGCACGGTTTTCTCATGTTAATGTCCAGGTTACTTTTAAGGATAGACTCGTTAGGCTGTGAATCGCTATGGAGCGCCACTACGCTAGCTAAGCTATTTAACATTTGTGTGACTACCCCTTTAAACACGTTATATCATAATTTAATATTAGCAAGACTTTTCTATACACCATTGTGTGGTAATTGGTGATGTTTGATGAATGAGAATTTGCTATAAACAACCCTATAAATTGGCCACGTCTCAACATGGGACCTTAAGTTGCACATATTCTCACGATTTACATTCATTCAAATATTGATTGAAGTGGGCTTGATATATCATAAATGGAGTACTTCTTTTCAGACATTCACGGTTGTAAAAACCTTTGTAACGTATTGACTCTAGCACCGCCTTTTGTTACTTTCGCATGCATGAGCTAATTTGGGGTACACAGCCCAAGAGAGCCAAAATACATTAATCACCTTTTAACAAATATATTTCTTTCTCCAATAACTCATTCCAGTTTGAACTCTTCGAGGGTTTGCGTTATTTCTACTGCCAAAACAATTTTAAATACACCAGCAACATATCCTATCATAATTTTTAGTTCATGTATCATTTTCATATTTGTATCAATTTATTTAGACTTGAACTAACTATATAGCAACTATATATAAATTACTTGCTCGTTTTCATATGTAGCATGTCTCTAAATCTCTAATTCTGATCTCGTATATAACCTTTTAATTTTATTTTTTTTGGTTTGCTGTTAGTGTTTTAATGTATGTATCTAATTGTAATTTTAATAATTTGTAATAATACTTATAATGATAACAAAGACAGCATTACTAATAATTACTAAAATGATAACAATCATTATTATATAAGTAATATCAATAAATATTTGTTTTAATAATAATGATAACAGTAATGAGTGCAATAACTGGAGGTGAACAATGAAACGCTCTAGAGAAAAGATTAAACATACCCTAGCTTCATCTTTTTGTGGAAACTTTCATGAGGATAATCGAAATTAAACGTGAATTGCTGAGTTAACGCAATACATTACAACATACCAATGATAAATGTGTGCCAATGTTAGCAATGATAACATAGTTATTTGTTGGCGCTAAATAAACTCTAAACCCCATGTCATCGGTAGGTCAGAGGGGATGGGGAGAGGGGGGGGGGGTGGGAGGGGGGGGGGGCATTACACAACCTAAATATTTGAGGATTTTACTTTTCCCATCTCAGATTGTGCCCCCCCCCCCCCTCCCCCTTCTGCCGGATATGCTTGATCCGTCACCGGATTGCACGACAAAGAAAATCCATCACAATGACTTAGATAAGGACAATTGCACAAATCGATGTTTTCATGCACGCGTAAGTTATAACAAAATATCACCAGTAATGAAAAGAATTTGTTAACGAAGTTCTCATTATTAGCGACAACATCAGCGTTCTTCTATTTAAAGTGACTCGGTAACATTGTTGAAGGTTGATGACCAAACTGTGTAATTTGTGTATGAAATGTTACTTATTATATTCATTCTACTGTAGTTACCCTCTAACATGCACAAATTTATGAGAACATTCTCAAACCACAAATATATTATGTTTTTCTTTGAAAGGGTCACTGTGCAACACCCTCTAACAGTAAATTCTCCTAACCACTTTTGAATCTTCCCAACCATTTTTCCTTGAAAATAAGACATAAAAAAGGCTTTACAAAATAAGTAACGACTTACATGTCTGGAATGGTATAGAGAGCCAATTCATTGCTTTGTGACGATTTAAATTCACATGAAATGTAATTAAATTGTAATAATATAGTTAGGAAAATTAAGGAATCGATCAGATCAATAATGTTTCCCAATTCTTTTCATTAATAACGGTCCGTTTTTACTCAAACTTTCAGATTATCTTTGAGTTTACATTTAGCATTGAAGTCACTATCCACTTCCTTACATTTTCTCTTTTATGAACAATGTTACCAAGTCTCTTAAAAAAGGCCGGGCTATTTGAGGTCTTAATATGGCCGGGGGGGCATTATGCTCACCTTCTACATTTCACAGTTCACAAAACAAATATACTTCCTGCATATCAACTGCAGCTTCATTATCATTGGTCTTTTTTCATGTAAGAGTGCAACAAAAGAAGGAATAAACGTATCCCCATGAATAAATACTCATGTTTCCAACCCAGCATCTTCACCCCTTCATTATATCCATCTTCCACTTTTCTTGTGTCGATCATCTATAATTAACACTTGGATTAAGACAGTTCTCTGAAAACTGCTCTAAACAAAGTTTCATCAAGAAACTGCTTCTCTTTCATATTTGTAATAATATATACAAAAATAATACTCTATATTTCCTATTCTGTACAAAAAGCTGCCTCTCTTTCACTGTGCAAAAATAAATACTCTGTAATTTCCTTTTCTGTTCCAGAATGGATTTTTCATCATCTTCTTTTCTTTTCCAATATAAAGATATTTGCACAACTTATCCCCCCCCCCCCTCCAACAAAAAAAAAAGAAAGAAAGAAGTTCTCTCCTGCCTTGATTGTACATACAGCATGCCATTCAAAGTTCACAAAACAAAACAACCTAATACAAAAATTCCCTATCTCAATACAACCTATTCAAGGAATGTTATAAAAGGCGATTTTTCCTCTGTTTAGCCATGTGTTTTCAAGATTTCTTCAAGAACTCCAGTAAAACAGATGCCATCTCCTTCAAATGAAGTGCTTTTGTTGTCGACGATTTAAATAATAGGGACTTTTAGATTCTGCACGACGAGAACGTGGACTGCTCTTTTAAGGCAATGTGACGTCCTTTTAAGGCACTGGCAGTGGCGTCACAATGCCTTAAAAGGGTAGTCCACGTTCTAGTCGTGCAGAATCTAAAAGTCCCTATTATACCCATGCATGACTACACATCGATCCAAATGTTCGGTCTTTTATTTGTCTGGTATCGGTGTACTTGATGTGACTGTGTGCCCGGGGCATCATATCCTGTTGCCTCTAGGACTATTTGCCTTCGCTGCATCGCCCCCACTCGCAGAGAACGTTTACAGTTCGAGTCGTCAGGAAGCAAAATGTCTGGTCTAACTTGTTTAATCCTGTCCTCGCTGTTTGTGGTCTATGCCAGCGCCCAGTGTCCCAGTCCGTGGGAGACAAACACTCTATATCCAGGTTTCTGCTACTATCATTATCCGTCCCCTGTGAGCTGGAATACTGCTAACCAAATTTGCCAGATATTTCCAGGAGGCGATCTTGCATCTATTGACGAAATTGAGGAGGGAACGGTGATATATGACTTTTGGAAGCAGACAGCAATAGATCCGAGCCTGGTAAGTCTTTTTTTTTTTTTTTTTTTTTGGGGGGGGGGGGGGGGTGCTTCATTTTTATTTATTTATCATAGGATTTTTCTTTTAAATGTTTCTGCATTTTTTGCTCCGATTAAAAACAACTTTCAATCTTGTCGTATTAAAAGGATCGGGTCGTTCTAATCACTTTTTTAAAGGCTGTATAAGTACAACATAGTTTATTGGTACACACTGGCAATTATCACGGGAGTTTTGAAAAAATATAATTATTGTGGCTGTATCGCCATTATATGAGTTTTGAGAGGTAAAACAAGAGTCACAAACCAGCGATTGTTACGTTAATGCCGATTTATCTTGAAATCTGTAATAACGCCTTCAAAATAACAGGAGTTTGCAGATGAAAAAAGTGAAGCACATATTTAGGGTACATTCCTTTTGGGACAGTGGAATCAAAATGTTGCAAGAAATTACGATGATGGCGACCTTATACCCATTGCAATTATAGGACTCTCTCATTGTACCTATAACTATGTGTGACGTTTAGTGAGAAACGCAAGTGTTTAAAATAAAGCAGCGAGAGAGAAAAAGATAGGTGGGAGAGAGGGGGATAGAGGAAAAGTGAGAGAACATCGGGCATATGATACAACCAGAAGGTAATAATGATGGAAGAGAGAGAGAAAAAAAATAGAGAGAGAGAGAGAAAGAGAGAAAGAGAGAGAGAGAGGGGTGCATAATATATGAAATAAAGATGGTAGGTGAAAGATAGATTGCATAATAGTCTTAATATTTAAATAAAATCGTTTACATCCTAATGGTGACTGTGAGCCACAGTCAGTCTACACAATGTCCGCTTCATCCCTTCTATTTCTCATGCATCGTCGTCTGTTATCATGCTTTAAATTTGTATTTCTTATGAAAATTACGTTCCATGTTCAACACACTGTCTCCAGTGAAAGACAGAATCCATTCATCTTTGTAAACGATTTGTTATTCAAATCTACAAGCTATTGTGCTTGCATACCCCTGTACGATCCAGTTTGTAAATTACGCAATTGCTTTTGTTGTATGTTGTAACCACCATTTGCATATCCATATGTTTTTAGAGTAGATTAAGACCAGCTATTTCTATGCAAATCACATGTCTCAACAACCCAGGGTTACTGCATTTATACCCTAACTGTTCCATATTTATCAAAGAATGATCATTTACATGTGCATGCCTTTGCAACCTTAAACGAGGATGAGTTGAACCATATTTTTTTCTGTAAACAATGGTCTTAGAAATTCTTATCCCATATTCATTCAATTCAATTCAAAAATGGTTTTTATTAGCAGAAACATGGTTCATACAAATACAATTTTACATGAAGGACAGCCTAGGCTGGAATATTCATGTTTACATGTTCGGCACAATGGATAACACTTTTAAATATATACATGTAAAAAACTAGCAATATAAAAAAATAAGACTTAGATTCTGTAACTAAAATCCATAAACACATTGCACAAGTTTCCAGAAATACAGCTGTAATTGTTTACAAATGTCCTATAAAAGTCAATACAAGCATGGTAAAAAAGATTAAAATAGGTACATTTTAAACAGCCTGCTGGGGGGGGGGGGGAGGAGACAAGCACTTAGTATACCTGCAATAACGATAAAAGTAAAAAATAAAACAAGTTTTTTTTTCAACTTTTATTGAGTATGTCAACTAAAAATGACAGTGGGCTATTTTTAAATCTTTTTGTTTTGAATTGAAATTGTTGATAAATGGGGATACGGCGAAGAATGATATTAGTGTTTTTTTTTCTTAGGTAACCAGGTCTGACAAATAGAGTGATTTGAAAGGGATTTTGCGAATTTTCTACAAAGTGCTAGTCTCCTCTCCTCAAGAGTTGGTAAATTGCATACTTGACATGCATTAGAATAGGTAATGTAACTAGGCCCTAAAATAATCTTACATACTCTACGTTGTATTTTTTCAAGATTATTATTTTGTTCTACTGTAAGACTGCTATGGAACAATGGAGCACAATATTCTAAAATTGGTCGTATATAACCTACGTATATTGTCACTAAATCTTTAAACGGTAAATTGAATTTCTTAAGTTTCCTCAACATGTACAGTTTTCTATTGCACCTTTTGACTAAATCATTAACATGTAAATTCCATTTTAAATCAGATTGTATAATTACTCCAAGAATTTTGAGAGTTTGTACATTGCATAGAGTAGAGTCATTAATGGAAAGAACTTCAGGAGGAGCAGGATTTTTCATAAAAGTAACCTGCAGGGTAAAACACTTCAAAGGATTGAGTGACAAATTGTTTGATTGAGACCAGTATTGCACAGAGTTAAGTATGGGTTGTAATTGTGAAACGTCTGTTGATTTACGACATTTTACTAAAGATAAATCATCAACATATTTGAAGTAATGTATAGGAATATTTTCACATAAATCATTAACCATAATTGAGAACAGAATTGGGCCAAGGCGTGTCCCTTGGGGAACACCGGCATGACAAAATTTAATATCAGACAGAGTTCCATTATATAATGTACTTTGTTTACGACATTCTAACAAACTGAACTTATGATCCAACTTATTATCCAAGGTCTTATGTGCATATTAACCATTTTTTCAATTAGAATGTTGTGATCCAAGCGATCAAAAGCCTTTTTAAAATCTGTACATACAATAGTTGATATAGACCTGTTGTTTTCTGCATGTTTATAAAGATGATGCAAAAGGCCAACAAGATAATGTGTAGTAGATAACCCTGGTCTGTTACCGAACTGATGTATATCAATGAGTTTCTCAATATCTTTCAATAACCATTGAGCCATAAAAGATTCAGCTAACTTAGAAAAATGTGAGGTCAAAGCTATAGGACGCAGATTATTAATACAAGGTGGGTGCGATTTTGGAATAGGAGTTACTTGAGCGGATCTCCACTGTGAAGGGACAACTCCCTGTCTAAAAGATATATTAAGGATCCTAGTAACCGGTACACTCAATTCACATGCAAATTCTCTAATTATACGAATAGGAAGATCGTCTCTAACAGATGCTTTATGTAGCTGCATTTTACGCAGTTTACAATAAACTGCCCAACAACTAATCTCTGGACTTTCACACTGAGAAGGTAAAAAGGCTGGTAATGATTTCCTGTTTAAAGGAGAAAGATCAGAAGCAATAGACACAAAAAAGTCATTAATGGCATTAGCTGCTTGTTTAGGATACTGCGTACTTTGAACATCAATACCAGGAATAATTATCGGAATATGGTCCTGGTTACCGTTTGTAAGTATCTTTATATGTCTATACCAGGCTGAAGGATTATTCAACTTTTCCTTTTTAATACGAGTATTATAATAATTCTTTTTTGCAACAGAAATAGCTTGAGCAACTTTATTTCTTAAATGCCTCCAAAGAGTATCGTTTCCTTTTTTAAAAGCTTTTTGTCGGTCACGAATAAGTGATTTGATAAATGGAGTTACCCAAGGTTTGTCAGTACTACTCACTTTCACTTCACGCGAAGGTAAGTATAGATCAAGGTGACATTTAATGGTGTCAATTAACCTATTACACGTTAATGATAAATCAGAGGTATCTAAAAATACTTCTTCCCAAGTTTGTGCAGTCAACCATTGACCAAATAATCGTAATCCACTGTCCTTCAAAGGACGAACAATCCTGGTCTTTTTATTTGTAGTATTTTTTGAACCAATAGTTGAATGCCAAATAATACAATTGTGATCGCTTCTACCAATTGGAGGAAGAATTGAAATATTTGCATAAAATTCGGAAAAGTTTGTAAAAATCTTATCAAGTATATTACATCCCCTAGTTGGTTTGTTGACTACTTGTCTAAAACTATCATCTCTTAAAATTTCTTGAAAACTTAGATCATTAAAATCACCAAGTACGGTTATCCCCGCGTCAGGATATTTTACAAGTAAAAAATCAATTGTCGAAATTACATGGTCAACATAGTCCGCCCCATTAGAACTTCTTGGAGGAAAATAGAGTACACACAGAATAATACAAGAGATTTTCCTCGGTAAATGTGGGGGTCTTAAGATAACCCATATTACTTCAATATCATCTGGTACAGAGATATCAGTCAATAAACGAGGATGAAATATGTGCTTAGCAAACAAAGCTACTCCACCTCCTTGTCGTTTTTCACGAGGCCTGGAGAAGGTGGCAAACCCATCTAGGTTTAACAGCTCAAGAGGTGAGTCTTTTACTTCCCATGTCTCCGTTAAAGCTACTATATCAACAGCATGATCTCTCACGATGATTTCAAGCTCATCCAATTTGTTATTTATTGATCTTGGATTAGACAAAAGAACTTTAGGCAAATTAAAACCTGTATTTACACATCTCTCCTTTGTAATTCGACGAAGATTGGAGAAATTAACCTGCACTTTATCTTTATGCTGGTATTTTTTCCTGGGTCTGGTAATGACTGGTATTTTATGTTGAAAATCACAAGATGCATTATCCTGAGCTGGATTAAAAAAGACGAATTGGATCCTGCTTTTTAGATATCGTGAATTTTCTCTTTCCCGCTCGTTTGCCGCGATGATGAAAAGGTTTCCGTTGAATAGCTAGATCTTTTGATGATTTTCCATGTTGTGTGTGGCAGGTGAGTTGTTGATTTACACGAGTTTTGTAAGGCATATAATTGAGACAGAGGATATTGACGATTGCTCTCAGTAGAAAAGGTGGGGCCTGGATTCGGGCTTATGTCTCCGCATTGTAGGAGCTCAAGCTGAAAAGTCGAATTACTGTTACGGTAGTACAAAATACGTGTAGACAAATATTTATGATGAACAAGTTTAGGGGTTAAAACCCTGCTGGCTTTATAAGAGTGCAGAGAACATACAGGTAGGTGGCTTTTATTCAAACATACATGTATGCATAACAAACACGCCAGTAAAATGCTCACCACTGGCTTCATGCTGCATAGAACACATTGAAACTGGTCCTTTTATCCTGCACCAGTCAATTGTGTAGTCCATTGTCTACATGGCTGAGTGAATATGCTGAATGGTGCTATGCTGGGCAAGCCCATGTACTCAGGGCATGAAGATGGCTGCACGCTATGATCCAGTGTAGAGTCTAAAAATATATCTGCTTTCTACAACAAGTAAGTATCATAAGAATCCACAGGAAATGTCTAGATAGTGCTATATCCAATATTGATCAAACTGCCTCTCTCAGTCCAAGAGAAGGCAATATACTTCATGCAGTATCAACAGAAACATTGGGAGCACAGTCCGCTGCCTGCCAGGCGCTATAGACTGTATATCATGGAGTGCAGAGAAGGTACAGTCAACTTTGAATTCAATAGTATTAACTATCTTAATGACAAATGCCTGGGCTCCAGCTTGATCTTGATGCAAGCGATGTTTTTATAAATAATGTAACCTCTAAATATGTATTACCTACTCAAATATCTAATAATGCTCCACCAAATTCTCTAAATACACTTTCGCTCCTGCAACATAATGCACGTAGCCTCAATAGGAACTTTGACCAATTCCAGTTATTCATTAATGATTTAAATGAAGATTCTCAGTAATTGGCTTGTGTGAAACCTGGTTCACTGACTTCCCCTCTTCGTTATTCGCAATAGAGGGATTTACATTGTTATCAAATAATAGGCAAGGCAAAGTGGGAGGTGGAGTTGCTTTTTACATTTCACATAAGCTAACTTATGATTTAAATAATACAAATAAAAACCAATCTGACTTTAAAAAATATTGATGTTGATGGTGAACATTTACAAAATAATACTAGCGCAGCAAATGCGTTCAATTTATTTTTCGTGAAAATAGGCCCCAATCTTGCCCGCAACAGTCCGATTCCAATTAACCATTCCATTATTTTCTAAGAGGCAACATTTCAAATATTTTTCTCTTTTTACCTACTCACGAAACTGAATTAATTGATATTATAAACAATTTCAAGCTGAAAATAGTTCAGGGTATGATGGTATCACTAATGTTTTACTCAAAAGAATTATCCATGTAAAAGTTTCTCCTCTAACACACAGTTTCAATCTTTCACTAACTACCGGCACTGTCCCTAATAAAATGAAGATCGCAAGGGTTATACCCATTTTTAAGAAAGGTGATAAACGGGACGCAGGAAATTACCGCCCCATTTCACTTCTGACCATTTTCTCAAAGATCCTCGAAAAAGTTTGTTATTCTCGCCTTATTGTTTTTTTGAATTTTAATCATGTTCTCTCCGGCTCCCGATTTGGTTTTCGCAATAATAAATAATGTTGGTTTCCTTGCCCATACAAATATTCTTTTCTATAATTGTAATATTCTTAATATATCAGACTTACATACACCTATATAATATTGGAATATTTATGTATGAACTATCGAGAGATAATTTACCAGATGCTTTTGTCCCTTTTTTCAACGCAATAATACTATACATTCTTACCCACTAGACAGACAAACCATTTTCATCTCCCTCGAACTGGCACCGTTCTTGCAAACAAAACAAATATTTGTACTGGACCCAAATTCTGGAACAGCCTGAATAACGAAATAGTTGAAAGCCCATCCATTAATTCACTTAAACGAAAGCTCAGGTGTTTCTTTTTAAGTAAGTATGTATAAAATTAATGTTATGTCGCTCTGGATCATACAGGTGGTTATAAAGACTTTGTTATTTTGCAATGCCATTGATTTAATCAATTTGCTTTCTATTCTTTATCTTCTTCTTCCTCTTCCACCTCTTTTTCGTCTTCCTCTTCTTCTTCTTTCTTCCCTTCTTCACCTTCTCCTACTTATCATGATTATATTATTTTATTTACTCTTTATTCTATTTTTGTCTTTTCTTCTCAAATTCACTCTCCTTGTACGTCTCTAGAATCATATACTATACTACTCCGTTTTCGCCTCCTATAATACCTTTTAAATTCAGACCTGCTATATTGTCTTACTCAGTACGGGAGCCTATTCACATACAAGCTATGCTTTTTATTTAGGCTCCCCATTTTGTTAACCTTGCCTGTCATTTCTATATATATTTCGGAACCTTGTACTTATTTTCTGGACATTATACTTCATTCAAAAAAAAAAAAAAAAATGATTTTTTTTTTTTGGTGTGAAATCTATACGCTTGTATTAAAAAAAAAAGGGGAATTTAAACTGTTTTTCGATGTAAAATGTTGAAAAAATTAACTTCAAACTTCAAACTTTAAACAAGATATAGAGAAAAGATGGCAAAGGGGGCATACACTATAACATACAAGCAATAGGAAAAGGAAAAGAGAGAGAGCATGAATTATATAAGACATATTGTAGGGGAGAGAAAGAACGAGACATACATGTATATGATGATGAAGAAAGGAAGAACGGGAGGAAAGTAAGAGAAAACGGGACACATGATGCAAACAAAAGGTAGTAATGGAAAGACAGAGTGAGCGAGGGAGAAGGAACATAAAGTATGAAAGAAGGATAGTAGGTGAAAGATATATATATATATATAGAAAGAGAGAGAGAGAGGGAGAGAGAGAGAGAGTTAGAGATAGTTAGATATAGTTAGAGGAGGGGCATACAACGTGAAATAAAGATAAAAGGAGAGAGAAAGAGTGGAGCATAACAAATTAAAGAATTAGTAGAAAAAAGACCATAGGGCATAATTACTTTAGAGAAAAATAGTAGCAGAGTGAACTGAAGAAGATATATATATATAAGGCAATGTAAGATACAGAGAGAGAGAGAGAGAGAGAGAAAGAGTAAGAGTAAGAGGGACATCCAACGGGGGGGGGGGGGGCGGTGAGAGATGATTTCTTGAATTGAATTTGTTGAGGTATCTGACAGGGACCGTATCTCCGAAGCATATTGAACCATCAAATGAATACAAAGGATTAGTACTTAACAAAGAGATCCTAAATTATCCGGTTTCATGCAACATTGCCCCGGGTTAGCCTCGAGGACAAGATAAAGATAATTCCTGATTTGTCCTCCTTCTTTTATACCAATTTGAAGAATATTACATTATAATACTCTGAAATGAATTGCTCATGCCCCAAATGCCCTTTGCATTTGATCATATGAAGTAAAAGAGGTGATGACTTGGATCAAACATTCGTGCCGCGGCATGTGCATGTAGTGCAATGTACCTGTTTATAAGTGCAGTACATGTATTTTTCTATCATGACTGAGTCAAGTTTCTTTTGATGATTTCCAAAAGTTCACAGGATACACAATTTCTCATTTTAAAGGTAAAGACCAGTTATGGTCATGCGATTGCATTGTGAAAGAAACGTTGTGGAATCGATCAGAAAAGGTTGATCATCTAGCATCTAGCATCTGCAAGGTTCTGGAATCATCAAAATGATAAGAAATTTGGCCCATTCTTCGTAAAGTTACAAGCACTATACACAGAAAGATGTATATGGGACTACCCTATATCTCTCACAGACCATGAGAGAAACAAATTTACCAAATATATTAATTAGTAGGCGGTTTCCCGGCAAATTTGTTATCATCATGTATTAGTCAAAACATATTCTTTCACATGATTGGTAATGAGAGCTTCCTTTTTATTTTTTGAAATTGGGGCGTTTCCAATACTGGTCTTTACCTTTAAGTGGATTGATGTTTTCCATTAGTCTTCATGAACTTTATTACACATACCAATCACTTGGCAAAAAAAAGCAGCTTTGTTTTTAATTCACTTTGCTTTCTAGAATCCACCAAAGTAAAACGTATCTGTTTTTGATCATCATAAATTTAATCAAAACTGGATGGCCATCCTAATATTTATCCTTAACCTGTGCAGTCAATCCTGTCTAGTCTAGATCTGCTTTACTAGCCATGCGAATAATAATCATAATAACAATGGTATTAGTATGAAATATTTACCCAGGGTAGCCTCATCAGATGAGTGAATGAAGGCTCTGAAGGCTACAACAG